>JAXCGZ010015155.1:57500-140000 GCA_037179515.1 Halocaridina rubra
GAACACAGCTGGTTGAACTGTGCTTATGATTCGTGAAGCGTTACGCAGTTTTTAATTACCTTGTGGATGTGAAGATTGCGTAACGGATGTTTGTACGCATTCACCATATTACCCACTTTTCGTTCATTCAAAAGAATTCTCTCTCTCTCTCTCTCTCTCTCTCTCTCTCTCTCTCTCTCTCTCTCTCTCTCTCTCTCTCTCTCTCTCTCTCTCTCACACACACACACACACACACACACACACACACACACACACACAGTGAGACACACCCGTTAGGAAAGTTTTGGTAAATTGAAGAGGCGTCTGCATTAGTAGATATTTAAGATGGAGTTTTTGCCGTATCTTCAAATCTTTTGTATTCTTTGAATAAACATCAACAGTAATTAATGCGATAAAATAGAAATAACTTTAAAATTCAATATATGAGGCCCATTGTGAATGTTTTTATGATGTATGCTAATATATATCATTGAAATATACTTGCATAAACCGAATAGCAATACAGTATACTCATTAAAAAATATCAAGCCCTCTTTATGTATTTTAGTTGCTTTTTATACAAATATGTATTCGACCAGAAAGCTTATGCAAAAAAGACTGTTAGGCTAGTAAGGGCATACACTCAGGGTAACGATTACATCTGCCAAAACAAGTCCGTAAGAAGGCAACCGTCCTAGCCCTTAGTAGAAAAGGGAGTTCGTGACTTAAAACCGAATCCATCCAATAAAAAAAAACTTTAAATCTAGAAATATATGGCGGTTACTATATCTTGTAGACTTGTCTTCGCAAATCCTCCAAAAATGTCAGAACTCAAAACTTTTGTCTGTTTGCAAGTCCCTTCCTCCTATATTGCCATGTTTTTACGTGGTAGCTCAAAGGTTTCAAGAATTCATTATGACCTTAGGTTGATTTATAGGATTAGTTATTTAACTGAATACCTTCTCTATCTGACACAATTGTGTATACGCTCTTCTTCGTTTATTTCTGGAACCCGCAAGTCTTGAAGGCTGTCACGAAAATAATAGTTTGTCTCTTGTCGTGCAGTTAAGATTCGCTTTGCAGTAGAAAGTTAAATATATTTAAAGGTATTGAAGGGGGGGGGGATTAGGTTGGCCGTACTATAATTTATAAATGACTAAAATGAAATATTTGGTTATATTGAAACTTAGTGTCGTATCTTTTGGTTCAGAGTGAAAAAAAAAGTCCTAGAGAAAAATCGTATAGAGGAAACTATTTCTTCATTTAATAGTTTGAGATATCGACAGGATGTTTTTTTTATTCGGAAACGGATATTTTATATATATATATATATATATATATATATAATATATATATATATATATATATATATATATATATATTATATATATATATATATATGGTAGAAGGCGAGGGCAATAAGAATGAGAGTTAAGAGAAGAGAATAGAGAGGAGGTTATTCACATTACGCGGGTCGACTAGCCCGCCTTTCCAGTCATGGTGGAAACCTGTGATGCAAGGCTTTGTCGCCTTGTGTTACCAGGGGCTGTTGGAGGGAAGCTGGTTGGGGTGATTTCCACAAAGGGAATTGGGAGGAGTATTTTTGGGGGTTGGGGTAATTCTCTTGATAAATAAGGGGGGAGAGAGAGTTGTGGGTGGGCATAATGTCGATCGGCTGATGCTGGGAATGTTTGGGTTTTATTGAGATGTCTAGAAAGGTTATGGAGTGTATCCGTTATCAAATACAGGACATTTTATTGATATTAGTCTTAATGATGAAGATATGTTACGATGTTTCCAAAAATTACAAATCTCTAGTGTTTTCATGGCGATTCTCTGCTAGATTTTATTATATCGAAACATTTTGCTCTTATAACGCAATTGGCTTTACATAGAACGTACTTCTAATGACGCATATTTAGGTTATAAATTGAAATGCACAATAAAAATTGTTTTCCTCGTCTATCAGACAGTTCTGTCATGTGTTGTCGTGAAAAAGACTGGATTATAAGGACCTTATCATCCTCTTTGACTTTTAATTTCGCTTTATAGTTGCTTTTCATTTTCTCTATGTACGGCACAAAATTTTTATTTTACTCGAATGTAATTTCGTTACTTCTAATGAAAATTAGCTTTCATTTGAGAAAAAAAGAATGCACTGTGGTTAAAAACCATTGCAATACAAAATGACTTGAGCGCCATAAGTGCGCCCACGTTAGACTACTCGAATATTCAGTGCTTGTTCTTCAACGTATGGAGTGTTGTGAATTCGCTAGCAAGCAGGAACCATGTCTTCTGATGTAACACTAGAGGGTATTATTCTCTCTCCTCCCCTCCCCCTTGGTCGGGGGTATTGTGATCTCATTCGACATCTGACAACAAAATAGCTTTTGCGCAATGGGGCAGAGATAATTTTGTTTGGGTGAGAGTGGATTAGCCCGTCATAATCACAGAATGAAAAGCGTATATTATATTGTTATACTTTCTAGTTTTTTTTATTTCATCGCTTAGTATTCTATTTATTATTGTGTTTTTGTATTCTTGCTTTTTTATGTCTTCGAACTGATGCTAGTTTCTTTACGCAATGACTTTTTTTTGTATTATGGAGTGATTGCGTTCCTATTTTTCCCGTCGTTGGTAAATCATGTGCTTGTTCATGGAGAATATTTGAAAGGCTTCAGCAAGACTTGCTGCTGCTGTTCAATCTTGGAAATAATATTTTCTACTGTTCAACTTCTAAGAAATGCTGCTATTATTATTATTATTATTATTATTATTATTATTATTATTATTATTATTATTATTATTATTGTCAGATTTTATTATTATGAAATTAACGCCATTTTCTTTGATTTTTTTTAATAAAATAGAAATTAAAAAAAATCAATTAACAGACTTTTGTGTGTCTAGAATACTAGAGATGTAAATGAACTCTACAAGGTTCAGGTGTAAACCTCGTGTCATGATACGCCAAGGTTTACTTGTGGGTTTATTGAACCTTTGGCATTGGAAAGAGAAAGTATAGACTATTGAACAGTGAGATAGAGGTCGTAACAAGAATAACTGTTGCAGAGAATAACCATCCATTTGTTATGCTACAGAACAAAATAGTTTATTCATCTTTATTTTCGTTGTTTTTCCTTCTCGTTGATTTTATTTTGAAGTTAGAATAATATAAATTATTATCTGTGATTTCGTTTGTTTTATCAGCTATATTTATGAAGTGTCGGAGCTCGAAAAAAATATACTGATTATATGTTTTTTTTTATCGTTTTTAGTATTTTTTTCTATCTCTAGCAAGCACAATACATAATATATATATTTTAGTTATGAACAGGGGAACTACTTCGAAGATGAGACTGCTTGAACGAGTCTTCTTCCTCGGTTATAGACGTTCGCTGATGAAATTTAGATTTGTTAAGCCTTGCAGATACGCGCTTTAGATTTCCTTCTCCAGAACTGTTCCTGTCTATGGACGTGTTGCGCCATGACAATAGTGTTAGATATTCCTGGCCTGTGAAAAAGAGCATGCACCAACCAACCCTCTCAGCTCTTTAGTGGTGCTCTCTTTTTCTTCTTCTTCCTCATTCTCTTCTTCCTGCGCCGCTTCCTCCTCCTCTTTACTTACTCTCTAACACTGTCTCTGTTTGTGTAGCTACTGAGTATTGAACGACTCCGGCCGAGCTTGCCAACTTTCCTGAGCTCTCTCTCTCTCTCTCTCTCTCTCTCTCTCTCTCTCTCTCTCTCTCTCTCTCTCTCTCTCTCTCTCTGTGTGTGTGTGTGTGAGCATATTTGGTATCGTTGTGCATGCTCTCTCTCTCTCTCTCTCTCTCTCTCTCTCTTTCTGTGTGTGAGCAATTTGGTATTTTGCATGCTCTCTCTCTCTCTCTCTCTCTCTCTCTCTCTCTCTCTCTCTCTCTCTCTCTCTCTCTCTCTCTCTCTCTCTCTCTCTCTCTCTCTCTCTCTCTGTGTGTGTGTGTGTGTGTATGAGCATATTTGGTATAATTTTTGCATGTTCTGCATTAATTATATTGATTTGTGAAATTGTAAAGCCTCCATAATAACTGAAGAGGCGCTGCGGTTAAGCACGATTGTGTGGATGACCTAAATTGTATTTTTCAGTGTAAGGATGTGGGGATCAGGTCTTCACATATTTTCTGCTGAAGCAAGCAGAGGCGTCCACTGCTCCTATAACGTGTTTAAACCACCTCGAGTTACTTTTATAGACAATACTAAACCTTGTATGTTCGATCTCTGACACATACATACAGATATATCTTTGCGAATATCTTCATCTTCGCCACCATATGTTCAGAGTTTCATCGATCTGGAGATTACGTTTATTTTTCTTTTTTTTTTTAATATTATATGTAAGCTAACCTTGAGAAGTTTCTCAATGTCAAGGTTAAAAGGGAGGGGAGCGAGTTAGAGGATCACCACTCCGAGTGCTACCACTCCGAGTGCTTCATTATTCCTCTTGATAATGGATTGGAGGGGGAGGGTGTCCACTTCTGCGATTATATCTCTTCGTATGAATAAATAAGTAGATATCATTTTTATCTTATAAGAATGTAAATATATATTGACATTCATTACAATCGCCATACTCTTATTTCGTACAATAAAAAATATTCTTTTGCGTTTCCAAGTGGATGAAAATTAGATAAATTCTTTGAGTCGGTGACAGAAATGCATTTTCGTTCATTAATAACCAATAGCCTCTTCGTGTCAGAGTGGATGAGAATTTGATAAATTCTGTAAGTCGGTTTGTACAAATGCTTTTCGGGAATTAATGTATTCCTTCCTCACAAAGTGGAGGCTTGAGTGCCAATACGACGTTGGCGTTTTAAATGTACGTGTCCGTTTCAAGTTTGTAACGTGTACAGAAGACGTTTGTTTTCTACCCATGCTCCTGTATGTTGTTGTGGTTTTGCCAGAAAAGTCTAATTTTAGTTGCTGTTTGCTTATTGGACATTTGCAGAATTAAATTATATTGGGTGTAGTATTGACATTTATTATTATTATTATTATTAGTAGTAGTAGTAGTAGTAGTAGTAGTAGTAGTAGTAGCAGCCAAATAACAAACCCAGCTGGAAAGCAGTCAAGGACTATTAAGAGAAGAACTTCCCAAAGAAGAGAGAGAGGCAGGCAGATGGACAGCGTTCTTGTAAAAGGAGCTGTTTTGGGGATTGATACAACCCCTTGACCCTTTATGAGGGAGGGGGGTGGTGTTGGAGGAGGTGTTCTCCCTTGTACTTTTGAGATGGTGGGGGTGGGGGATGCGAACCACTAGCAGCTTTGTTTGTTGCTATGTGCCTGCTGCTTCTCTGCTCCCATCTCCCCCCTTTCCCCCCCAGCTTCTCGCTTGCCTTTGCAGTAAGTGGCTTGTAATACTTGCATACGTTAGAGGTTTATTCTACTTAGGCTATTAATACATCAGCAGTATTTGTCTTTGTGGTTAATGAAAACTGGTGAGAGACAATGCTGCTGGTTGCATTTCGTGGTTCTTGTTGGGTTCATCTAAGTTATTTCCTTGACTGTTGTTCATCTATGGCTTCTTTACTATTTGTTAAGAGCCTAATAAGCCAATTAAGAGCTTGGTGGCTTTTGTATGCAGCCGTGTAACAAGAAGCCACGATTGGTGGAGTGGCTTTTAATACTGAATCTCGTACGCTGTGACCTTGTGGCAGCTGTTTAGGCCTAACATTGGAATTGAAAGGGGATATGCCACAATGTACTTTTCTTTTTCTTTTAGAAACTTTTTTTTTGTAGTTTTGTTTAGTTGAAAATGAGTTTTTTTTTTTTTTAGTTTAAGATATTAGAAACTGTTTGGTACCGTTCTTATACGCATTGGCGAGACAGTTTTTATTTTTAGGTAATGGTGCATTTGATTGTTGATGTTTTCCAGATTGTTTTGCGGTCTGTTTTTTATTCTCTTTACATTTTTAGTTTTATGTTTTTTTCTGACTGCAATTAAGTATTTTTGTTAATCTTATGCTGTGAGTTTATAGCAGATATAAGCTATAAGGTTGGATTCCTTTTAACCTTCTGTGATGTGTAGTTGGTAGCGCCTTGACTTAGTAATATAGGTCCTAGGTTCAAGTCCCGGTCGGGGTAAAAAGTGATTCATATATATATATATATATATATATATATATATATATATATATATATATATATATATAGTGGTTGTGCGGCAGGCTTAGTATGTGGGACTCCAGAGAACTGTAATGAACATAAATGTTACTTTGCCGTTAGCACTTGGGTAACCTTTAAATGAGAGGGATCTTGATAAAAACTCATGAAATTCTTTCGAATATCTAATAAAAGTATGGATTTATTACTGTTCCTCGCATGGACTTGGAATAGCATAGATGTATGCGATTGGTAATGGAAGAAAAATTTCCTTCTTCACCTGAAAGTTCCTCTTTGCGAGTCGACTTTTCAAGATACTTTTATTTACGTTAATTTTAATAATGTTATATAGGTTATATTTTCATACGGAAATATTTCCAGAAAGATTTCTCAGAACAAAAATATTGTTCATGGATTTAAAAAAAAAAAAAATTGAAGCATGGAATGTTGTTTTCAGGTAATCTCTAGTCTTAAGATTATAGTTTTCTAGGTTACGACTGACTGCACCGCCGAAATGGTCGTGTCATAGTCACGTTGGACTACTTGCTGAATCAGTGGAAAAGATATTTTGATATTGAGGTAAATTCCCTCACAATATGGTCGCTAAAGTTACTCCCCTATTTTTAATCTTAACTATATCTATTGTAATTCCGATTGTCTGTCAATATTTCATTTATAAATTAAAATTGCAGGTGTAATATGGCTAATGCTTAAATAGTTTATGATAAAATTGTCTTAAGTCTTGAATACTATTGGTTCAAGTGAAGAATTCCCTCCATCTCTGAAAGAAGTATTGATGTTTTTAACTGTTAACTTTATAATTTTTACATAATTAATATTTTTTAAGTGTTAACATGAATGGTTATTAATTTATTATCCTGTCTTAGTTCAGTTCAGATAGCAGAAACTTAATTTTATTTGACACGTGGTTATTACTTCAAGCGTAAAACACTGGGTGTGTGACACCTTCATGACCGCAAATAGATTAAATTAATGAGTTGAACAACGCGATAGAGAAAGTACACGACACAAGACGCGTATCTTGAGATATCTAGAAACCTTAACCCTTTGAAGTTATCGATATCATACGGAAAACTTGCTCATAAAGCATATATTGTTGTTGTTGTCTCTAAGAGTATATCCTCTCTAAAACGAGAGCAAAATCAGCCTGTATTTGTGGACTATTGTGAGTTCATGTACAATGGGGAACTGCTTAATCTGTATTTTCTTTCTTCGATGACTAGCTCGTGCAGCCAACGGGAGATGGCATTATATGTGTACACTGCACTAGTCCCCATGTACAGGCATTTGAAAAACAATGAATATTCATGTCGGCTATTTTACAGATTTATTTAGTGTTTTATAATACTGCGTATTGGGCTGTTATTGATTATGAAACACAAGGATACTTATTTACAAGCTTAGGTCACCAGTTGAAGTATTAGGTTGGCTTTATGATGACAGTTTTTGCAAGTCTCAGATTTGAACTCCGGGTGTGCAGTAGATTCCACAAATGTCCACGTGTCCAAAATTTGCATTGGTTCCACAAAACTCCACTCCTATCCCTCCCAAGGAAAAATCATGCTTATATTTGCAAAGCTAAGCAAACTCGAGTGATGGGGCCCTCCGATAAGCCTTAATATAAAAACGTGTTTTACGTCACGGACTTACTTTTCAACCAAGGGCTAGGACGATCGTTTTTTGCAAAGGGCATGTTTTGGCAGATGTAATCGTTACCCTGAGTGCATGCCCTTGCTAACCTCAGACCGTGGCGGGGCGCGAACCCTCAATGTCGCGGACGCTACCGCTTGAGCCACGGTGAATACGATAAGCTTTATTATAGCAAACTCAATTGTCTTAAGTTTATATGATGCTCCGTACCTAGTGATGCCTTCTTGTGATGCGCCCAGCCATGCTAGCAAACACATTTTTGAGTCTTGGCCAATAGTTGTTTGTAGCCTTGGCCTCGGGTTGTAACTCAAGAATGAAAATACTCCTTTGGAGTAAAGCTGAGGGGGGGGGAGGGGTTGGCTCGGAGGTGAAAACCGGTACCTCAAGGAACGAGCTTCTCGCTTTCTTGCTGTTGTTTTTTTCCTTTTCCTCCAACAGGTTTCATCTTCTAGCTACTTTGGTTGTATCAAGTCGAATATATATTCGTGCTTCTGCTTAGATAACACTCAGTAAAGCTCAAGGCCCTGTCATTCTTAGCTGGGCTTTTATACAGCTATACATATTAAATGAAACATTTGCACTCGATGGAAAGAAAGTGATGATTTTTTTTTATTGCACGAATGAACAAAACCTGTTTTTTTCATTTTTTTTAAATGCCTGCTTGTATCCTTCTTAACATTTCTTGAAACACTGTACGGTATTTCTACCACACCACACACACCTGTCCTCACAATATTGATTTTCTATATTCATGGTCGAAGCTTTCTATGCATTATCACAACGTGACATAGGCCTATTGACATGTGGGTTTAACTTATTTGACATTGATGTTTCTTTATAATATATAACTTTAAGTGTTAACGAAGCAATGGACACTTATTCACTCTTGGTTACGTATAGAAAGTTTTATTTTATATTGAGGTATATCTTGTATTAAGGTATATTCCTCGTATTTATAAATCCATTTTTTTTATCGTGATTTCAGTATCCACTGTACCGTGGCTAAAGAAACTCCCCTTTCCTTCCCCTCCCCTCCTGAAATAGTTTAAAGGATGATAACGGACCCCGATAAAAGGTACCGGGTTAGGGTAGTTGGAAGCAAATAAAGAAAATTTTAGTTTCTTTGCCATGATTCTGTTCCACTGTACCGGGGCTAAAGAAACCCTTTCCTTTTTCCCCCTAAAATTTAGTTGTTCAAAGGATGACAATGGACCCCCGATAAAAGGAACCAGGATAGGGTAATTGAAAGCAGATAAAGAAGAAAAGTTTTCTTTCAAATATCACAAATATATCTTTTAATTATACACTATTTTATTTACCCAATAATTACAGGCCAGAGGTAACTCTTTGGCCCAATTTCCTGGACAGTGTAAACCTAGGATACCATATTGTTAGTTAGCTAGAAACACAAATGGATTTTATAAACGCATCTGACGCGGTTGTGTATGGCTAGGATCCCGTACGGGATCCTAGCCATACACAGAACCCCTAGTTAGCTAGACACAAATGGATTTCATAAACGCATCTGACGGGGCTGTGTATGGCTAGGATCCCGTACGGGATCAGTATTCCAATATTATAAATTTTGGTATTTAAAACTAATTTGTCCCCAAATATTTTTTTTTTCATAAATCATAACGTAATAGAAATTTATTTCCTGAAAATAAATGTTATCTAGCCAACGACATAATACTCTAGACAACTAAACGAAGACCAAAATGTTATTAATCTTACCATGACTTTGGAAACATCACAAATGAGTTCATAAAGTTCACAAGCAGGTTGATGGCGTGAGTAGCTGGTGTTACGTGTTGATCATTGAGTGACATCGATAATTCTCTCTCTCTCTCTCTCTCTCTCTCTCTCTCTCTCTCTCTCTCTCTCTCTCTCTCTCTCTCTCTCTCACACACACACACACACACACACGTCGTTATTACTTCTGCCTTTGTTACTTCATAGTCAAGTACCTTCTTTTTGTCTTTTGACTGGGTTTACAGAAATCAACACAGCAAAATCCTTGAGAGTAGTTACGTTGGTATCTCTCTCTCTCTCTCTCTCTCTCTCTCTCTCTCTCTCTCTCTCTCTCTCTCTCTCTCTCTCTCTCTCTCTCTCTCTATATATATATATATATATATATATATATATATATATATATATATATATATATATATATATATATATTAACGGCCGAATTAACCTAATTAATGTGACCAATTTTATACGTTGTGATGTAGTATTAGTCAAAATATAAGTTGAAATGCACATATAGTGGCTAGAATAATTTGCACATATTTAAGTATTTGTATCAATAAGTTTGAAATAAATATTATTATTATTATTATTATTATTATTATTATTATTATTATAATTATGTATTCCCCTGAGGGAAGGGACAAGAATACTTCTTGTGTTCCCCTGCGTGTCGTAAAAGTAGACTAACTGGGGGTAGAGCGAGGGGACTGGGAATCCTCTTGTCTGTATTTTCTTCCCTCAAAGAGTCTAAATATATTGCTATGACTCTACCACCCATATTAAGGGGGAATATGGCTTCTGTATATATAGATATATTAAGATATTTGTGTTAAATATATTTAACATTAACATATGCTAAGTAAATTAATAACGCAGTAAGCTGATATATATATATATATATATATATATATATATATATATATATATATATATATATATATATATAATATGTGTATATATATATATTTATTTATATATGTATTTATGTATACTCACACGTGTGTGTGTGTGAGCTTATTTTAGTTCATGTGTACTACAATGAGCTTAATATACACACAAGTTGAAATATGATTAAAATACTCCCACTGGAGCTTACGACCCTTAGTTAAAAGAAGCCATGAAAATAACCTGAGAGAGAGAGAGAGAGAGAGAGAGAGAGAGAGAGAGAGAGAGAGAGAGAGAGAGAGAGAGAGAGAGAGAGAGTTACACTGAAAAAGGGTAAAAGTGGAAAAACATTCGAGTTTATTATGATGTGAGAATGTATTATCAGCTAACACATGACTTATGTGTTTGCTGATAGTTGTTGCCTTGGGAGATAAGATGACAATTTTTATTATTTTTTTTTTAAATATTTTCCAAGTGATAAAACTAGAGTAGTATGAAGAGGATAATAGTATATTATACCATAAACAATTTCAATACAGTGTTGAACTCTCTCTCTCTCTCTCTCTCTCTCTCTCTCTCTCTCTCTCTCTCTCTCTCTCTCTCTCTCTCTCTCTCACACACACACACACACACACACACACACACACACACACACACACACACACACACACACACACACACACACACACACAAACACGTCGCATGCTATAGTATTGGAAGTCTTCAATTTTAATTTAACTAGATATTTTCTACCTGATGGCGTGCTTTAAAACCCATTATTATATCGTAAAAGGCATTTTGTGGTGTGTTTAAGAATATTAGGCATAATTGAATGATGTATAAATGTAAGACATTCGTTAGTTAATCGTGCATTCTGAAACGTGGTACGTGTCTGCTCGCGCGCGCGTAATATTCAAGGATAACCACTCACGGTAATCGGTACCAGCAGTGCATATTTATGACACGTATGTTTGTGTAGGCCTGTTAATGCTAGCACGAGCGGTTGTTTGTCCTTAATTCATTAGAATAAAAAAGTTATGATTTATAGCTTTCTATATGGACTTTTTTTTTTTTTTTTTTTTTTTTTACTTGCAGAATCGAACAGTAATAGCCTTAAGAGAGATTATTTTATTTTGGATAATATAGGCTGATGAATTATTTCCGACCTTTATCTTGAATTAAGTTTTCTCTTCTATTTTTAAGTTGTATTATTATATTTTAAAGCTATAGTATGAGTTCATATAGGATTTACTTGATGTATTTTCAGGCATTTTTTTCAGAAGGCAATATACAGTAATTTGGAACCACCCGATGGTTGATTTTCTTAATTCCGCTTCCACACCAAAGTGGCAAGTGGCATGCCACGTAGCACAACAGTTGAAAACGAACATCAGGAAATATATGAAACTTTTCACACAAGTGGCGTGAGACGTCCCATGTGCCACTTGCCACTTACGACGCAATTCGCACGTGGCACATTGGACGTTTATCACCACTTCTGTGAAAGGTTTCATATATTTTCAGATGTTGGTTTTCAACTGGCATGCCACGTGCCACTTTGGTGTGAAAGCGGCCGAATGATTTTTGCCCTCAGTGCAGTGTGGGCTTTGGTCAGTACAATAACTTTCACAGTTGTTGCACAGAACTTGACTTATCTAGATTTCACACCGCTTTTCTGGATGTTACTAGTAAAATGCTCTAGGTTTGTGATTCTATTATATAGCTTGAGTATTCATTGTGAAAAATAAATAGATAATGAGTTTTACAGATTTAACTGTTTAGCATTATACAAATTAATAAATTTTGAAATATATTTTCAATAGTATCGATTCATCTACGAGTGACTTTTTTTTTTTTTTTAATATACAGGATAATGGACATTCATTATTAGAATGTGTCAGCCAGATATATTACCCGTTGTCAGAGGGGTTATGACGTATATCCGACACCATTCTTTGTTTTCAAATCCTTTAGCCCCAATTGTACTTTTTTTTTTTTATTTGAAATTTATCTTGCTAGTCGAATCGATTCCAGTAATGCACGCTTGCTGTCCATTTTTTTTTTAATGAAAATGTTATAAATAGAATGAAATGAAAATATTGTGAGGAGAGAGATTTAAATTTATCAGCATTTAATTGCCTTTTTCCATATTAATGTTGTCCTAATATTTATTATTCGGTTTATATTTGTGATGAGTCGTGGTTTTGTTGGTGTTGAAGTTTCCTAGATATTTAATGTCTTGGAAACTCGGGGCAGGGTTTTAAGTCGCCTACTTGTTTATTTTTTTTTTTTTTTTTTTATGATTGTGACACCAGGACGGGCCAAAAATATAAATAAATAAAATAAAACAGCCCCCACCGAGCCTGGGCACGAAGAATACATTAAGTAAAAAGACTTGCCAGAAGTGAAGGGATAATAAGAGGTGTGTAATGAATATCCAAGAATATTCAGTGTTGATGTAGACATAAAATATAACCGTAACTGAAGGAAGACTTAACATCGAACTGTCCTGGACAGTTCTATTCAAGGAAACTCGGGCCAGGGTTTTAGAATCGCTTACTTGTTTATTTTGAGTTGTCCTCACTCAACTACAGTTGTCCTCACTCAAATCGAGTATTAATTTAGTATATATATATATATATATATATATATATATATATATATATATATATATATATATATATATTATATATATATATATATATATATATATACCGAAGAATATATCACACCATATGTATTCTTGGAGTCAGAGTGAGATATGTTAGAGGGAATTTTGAAATTTCTCAAACGTCATAAATTTATCAAGCAGATTTTAATATACACTATATTTTAAAGTCAATCTTCGTAAATAGCGCGATAACTTTTATTTCATTATTTAATTTTGACCTTGGATTTTTAGAAATTGTATTCGACCCTCCCCCCCGTATATCTTAATGAGGGGAGGGGCAAGATTCTGCAACTACTTATTCCATTTGTCCGATAGATTCTAGTACAAATTTCTATCTTTTCAAAATGTGAATATTAAATGCAGTTTTTTTTTTTTACATTTTGTGTACCTATATTGGGGGGGGGGTAGAGCCAGACGGATTGAAACTAGGGAATTATGGCTGGAAGCCCTTCCTATCATCCCGTCTGGGGTTCGAACGCGTGTCCGTCGTTTTCTTAGTCGAGCATTCTACCACTACGCAACAGCGGTCCCTCCATATGTGTATATGTAGAATAATTGTTGAATGATAATATATATCCTTTTTTTATACCTATATCAACACCGAATATTCTTGGATCTTCTTTTCATATTCCTTCACATTTGACAAGTCACAACACTCCCCAGCTGTTTTTCATTACCATTTGTCTTCGCGCCCAGGCCGATGAGAACTATTCCCCCCCCCCATCCTGGTGTCGCAATATAAAAAGAAATGTTTAGCGAGGTTGTCTATCACAATTGTATGAAAATTGTTTTAGCCTAGATTAATGTATTGCTAAAATTTAGATTGTTAAATCTTAATATTATTTTAATTTTGCCTGTCATAAGTTTGTACCATGAGAGTGGAGTTTTCTTTATAAAATTCTATTGATTTTGCTCAAATATAAATGGTAAGTATTAGCACTTTTTCTCTTTTCAACAACTTGAATGTTGCACAAGGCATTTGCAACTTGCCTCCTGAGAATTTTCCCCTCAAGTAATGGATTTTTTCCTCTTGAAATGAACTGGATGTTTGATATACAATATTGTGAGTAGGAGGAGACTGAAGGGTTGGTAAAGCATTTGTATCACAAAGTCTTTTCACCAATGGCGTATCCTCTTTAGGCTATGTCCAGACTGACTTTGTCACAAAGTCAGTCTGCTAATCTTTTTGCTTTTACTCAACACGTCCTGAGTGTAATCATAATAATATTAATAATAATAATAAAACTCGGTTTTAATGTAACAAAAATGTGGACCATTTTTGTAGGTGAAGTTTTGCTTACTCATCTTTTATTTTGGGAAAAATGAACCAGATTTTTCCTACGGATTGGAATATTTTTTTCTAATATTGAATACTGCTCTCTCTCTCTCTCTCTCTCTCTCTCTCTCTCTCTCTCTCTCTCTCTCTCTCTCTCTCTCCTCTCTCTCTCTCTCTCTCTCTCTCTCTCTCTCTCTCTCTCTCTCTCTCTCTCTCTCTCTCCTGGTGTTGTCCCCTCTGCATCTTGCAATGGTATGGATTCGCTTGAAACGTGCAAATTATAGAGCTTATGAATTTTAATTTTTTCACCCATTGCGACTGTGTATGAGTCATGATTTAAATATAATACCCATAGAATTTTGCAATGACTCTTTAATATATGTCAACTGTTTCTTTGTCAGTTATATTTCTAGGAATTTGTCTCGATGAGGAGTTAAGTTTTCTATTATCGTACGTTACTTTCTATTTGACAAGATAGTACAGTCGCTCTGATAAGCTTATCTTGAAAATCAGTGAATTGTATCTCTGAGATATCGTGTTTGTTTTTAAAACACGCAAATAAACATCTGTTTATCTAAAACTTTTCGGCTTTGATTAACCAGCAGTAAATTTATAATTTATGACTCTAAATTATTTAATAGATATAGCTTTTTAATTCCTTTTTTTTCTAAATTATTTATAAACTGGAACTGCCAAAGAGATCCGTAAAAGGTTAATTTAAAAAAAAAATCACAAACTTTTTGACATCTTAATTAAGGTAAATACCTTTTTAAGATAAATATCTCAGAGAAGAAGAAAACCATGTGAAATATTTTTTATTACGTCATTTTGTTTTATTGGTATTTTCCGTACATCTGTATATATAATAAATTACTCACACACATCCCTTTCCATATCCACACCTGTCTTATTACACACATCCCTTTCCATATCCACACCTGTCTTACGTGTCCAGTGATTCACCTGAGCACAGGTGTTCAGTGAATACCTCATTAGAAATGGGACTCGACTTTTTTTTTTTTTTTTTTTTTATTTATTCAGATAACTGTACATGGGGACATGTGCACATGGGCACTCCCAGTCATATTGTAGTTGATAACATTACAATCTATGTGGTTATGTAAAAATAACATACTAATAGAATTTGCAATTAATTTAAAATATCATAATTAATAATAAATAATTAAATGCAATTAATTTAAAATATCATAATTAATAATAAAATATAGTGTAATAATTGAAGAGTACTTGAAGAGTAATCATTGTGACAATATTTTCAATAGCCCTTGTTGAGTGCTATCATTTAAATTCCGTACTACTGCAGACAATTTGAAGCAGATATAGAATAACAATTTTCAGGTTAGAATAATAAGTAGGTACATACATATATACATACACACACACACATACACACATATATATATATATATATATATATATATATATATATATATACATATATATATATATATATATATATATATATATATATATATATACATATATATATATATATACACATACACATACACATACATACACATACACACATGCATGCATTAATTAGATGAGCAATAGAAACACCACTGGGGCTTCATAGCCATACATATCAAGGAGAGAGAGAGAGAGAGAGAGAGAGAGAGAGAGAGAGAGAGAGAGAGAGAGAGAGAGAGAGAGAGAGAGAGAGAGCTTGTGGTATTCATTTCAGCAAAAGGAGTTATTCGTCCTTACTACAGATAAAGACACATCCATGCATACTCATACACATCATTGTCATCTGAGGGTAACACAGCAGAGGAAAGTGCATGTACTTAATTGCATATACGTACACATATAAACCTGAACATACATACATACATACACATAAACACAGTGCCATATAATGGAGGATAAATTTGGAAGGAAAAGAAAGAGAAAGACTGAGAGCCTCTCCCCCTCTCCACCCTTCAAATTATGTACGTGAGAGAGAATTACGTCAATTAATCCATTATCACTATTATCACAACCATTGCTACCACCATCATGATTATTATTATCATCATCATTATTATTATTATCATTATTATTATTATTATCATTATTATTATTACTATTATTATTATTATTATTATTATTATTATTATTATTATTATTATTATTACCATCATCATTACTACAGCTTTTGTATATAGATAGAGTTATGAATCAAAAGTAGTAATTATTGATACATATAGACATGCACATACATATACATATACACATATACATACATATATACATATAAATACATATACACATACATATACATATACACATACATGCACACATGTACACACATATACATACATATGAGCTCTTGAGGGAGGGGGTTAGAATACTTCCTCCATGTTCCCCTGCGTGTCGTAAGAGTAGACTAAGTGGGGCGGAGCGAAGGGAATGAAAGAACCCTTCTCTGTACTTTCTCTTCCCAGAAAGTCAGAGCATTATTCCTTTACTCAGCCACTCACCTTATAAGGGGAAAAGTGGCTTATGTATATAAAAAGGCTTATGAGAGAGAGAGAGAGAGAGAGAGAGAGAGAGAGAGAGAGAGAGAGAGAGAGAGAGAGAAGGTATTTCCTCCACCCCTCCCTCCCTCTCTCTCTCTCTCTTTTTTTTTTTCAAAGTTATAGAAATATCAGATAATATACAAGAAAGTAGACTAAGATGGTATGGTCATGTCGTTAGAAGGGATGAACAGTATGTTGGGAGGAGGGTGATGGAAATGGATATACAGGGTAGAAGGAGAGGGAGACCAAAGCATAGGTGGATGGATTGCATCAATGATGATCTGAGGTCTAAAGGTTTGTTGGGTGATGAGGTATGGGACAGAAATAAATGGAGAAAACTGACCAGAAACATCGACCCCACATAAATGTGGGAAAAGATGTAGACGGAGAAGAGGGTAAAAGAATTACATTTTCAACGTTGGGTATACACTAAGTACAGGATATAAGTTCTCTGGGTTGCAAAAGTGCACACAAAGTTCAAAGTAGCTCAAGTAGCTCAGACCAAGAGGTCTGAAGTCCTTAAGCCTTGTGCACTCTGCAATGTAGTGTACTAAATTGTTGCCCCCTTCACACTCACATAAATGGCATTTTGAGTGTTCTGGGTGCTTTCTACCAGTTTTCTCGCAATTCACCTCCCATATATTTCTATAACCAAGTCTTATACGGGCAGCAACTCTATCACAGTCACCTGTAAGCATTTTACCCATGCTGTATTTGTGTCTCAGCCTTCTGAAGTTTTCATAATGTTGGATCGAACAGCTGCTTACATGTTGTGTGAGTGTAGAAAGTTCTTGCTCTTCCATAATCTCATTATACAACATTGTTTTAAACTGAGTCAGTGTGGTTATAGATTCAGACACTGAACTCTCAGTTGCCATTTTTGCCAGCCTGTCAGCCTTTTCATTACCTACTATCCCAACATGGGAGGGTACCCATGAAAACTTAACTTGGAGTTTAAGTTTTGCGCAATCAATAAGAGCCTCTTGAATTTCAGCCATGTGAGTTTTGTAGGAGCTTTTTAATGATCTCAGTGACAGAAGCGCACTCTGCGAGTCACAGAATATGATAGCATTTCTTCTAGCACTGAGAACATGTTCAATAGCAAGTTTTAGACCAACAATTTCACATTCGGTGATTGATGACCATTTTGGCATACTCAGTGCTTTGTCAAATATTTGCTGCCCTTCAAAATTTTCATAAACTACAATGCTGCACCCAGACCCTCCTGCACTGCTTGTGTGAGACCCATCAGTGTAAATGCAGAGTGTTTCATTGTTAGTTGGGAAACTAGTTATGAGTGTAGTCTGCTGAAAACCCATGTGTAATTTTATTACAACTTATTTCAAGTTTTATAGATTATTTGAACATATATTGCTGCTAGTCCTGGTTTTAAACTAGGCCATACCAATGTTCCTTCGTAGCTTACCGACAGCATTGATCCGTGGATTTTTTTTTTTTTTTTTTACGCCAATATTTGTAAATTGGGACATGTTCGTGCAGCCACTCCTTTTGGTTGAAAAATATTGACGTTATAGAGTTGGCCATATTTATGTAAAACTATTAATTGTTGCCTTTTATCTTTTTCGGAATCACTTATAAGAATTTTGCCCATTCTGTAATAGTTTCTGAGACTACTAAACTTTGTCGTAATGTTGGATCGAACAACTATTGATTTCTTACGAACATTAAAAGTTTTTGCTCTTCTACATTCTTATACAGTTTTTTCTGAGCTGAGACAGTGTATTAAGAAAGTCAGATACTAAGCTTTTAGCAAATAATTTTGCAAGCTTATCAGCTTTTAACTACCCTTTGTCCCAACTTGAAGCAATAACCATGAAAAACTAAATTTTTTGTGTGTGCATTTTTGATGCATTAAAGCTAGCATCTTTTAACACTTGCATAGTTTTAAAGCATTAAAGGATTAAAACAAGCTTCTCACATGGAAATAAGTGCGCATAGAATTTTTGCTTTTATTCCACTTTTTAATTGTATTGCCTATTGCATCCGTGATAAACAGTCACATATTAAAATAGTACTGGTATCCATTGCATGATTTATTGTAATTTTGTTCAGGATGTATGGCCTAGGCATTATGCCTACGTTCAGGATTTAGATAAGCAGAAGTGATCACACAGCAATGTGTGTTTGAATATTCTAATGTGTGTGTGTGTGTGAATGTTCTAACGTTTTATTAATAGTCATATAACTGACTGAATATTACTTTAAAAAAATATTTCAAAGTTTTGTTTCCTTTTGGAATGTTTAGATTTTAACTGCATTACACTTGAGATATTGATCATTAAATTATTTTTGTTGTAGTGTGGGAACGATGAAATATATCGTTCAGTATATAGAATTGTACTAAATATGTACCCTCTTTTTCCTCAAATATTCCTCGTATCAGCAAGGAAACGGAACATTTGTTCATATTTAGTTGCAGTTTTGATGTATAATCTAGGCCTACATCAACCCCGAATATTCTTGGATATTCGTTACCCATTGCTTCGTCCACAGGCTCGATGAGGGCAGATTTTTTTTTTTTTTTTTTTTTTGCCTGTCTCGGTGTTACAATCATTAGAAAAAACATTAAATCGTTATAGAATAGACGCATAAAAAATAAGAAACAACTATGTAAGTTGACCTATTACAAAATATTATTAATATTGAATCTTAGACCAAAAACAATACGTGGTTTGTAGCATACACCATACGCATTACGTTTTTTTTTTTTTTTTTTTTTTTTGTGGTCTGGCATATACCATACGCTTTATTTACGCAGATTTATGCAACTTTTTCTCCATGTGTAGTCAACATACGCATGTGATAACTATAAGACAAAGCCATTGACGACGTAAAACTGTACTTCCTCTGAACTTTGACCTTTAGTACATAATTTTATATTTTTACATTCAACCATACTACGACCGGTAAAGATATATATATATATATATATATATATATATATATATATATATATATATATATATATATATATATATATATATTCCACCAGTTATACATTTGCATAATGCTATTAATAAAGTTGCCAATATTTGTTGGGGGTTGTGAACATGGGAACGAATGTGAATGGATTGAAATCCCTTGAATAGTGTTGTGACCTACTTATACTGAGGAACCATTCGCGCCATGGAACCACCCTTGTGAGGATCCGTTGCCATACCCCCTCCCCCCATCTAAATAAGAGTCACCCATAACAACTCCTCCCCCCGCGAATTATTTAGCGCTTTCATCCCGCTGTTTCCCTTCCCATGTGCCCTCTACCCCCTACGCTACCCTCGCTATTTTTTTTTTCACCCCTGCCTTGTTCCTTTAACATTTTTTTTTTCATTTATTTCAGTTTATTGTCTTATTTTTTCAAATAATAAAAGTTTCCAAGGTAAAATACATTATTTTGGATGACTATTCTACGTGTATTTTCTCTTGGGACATTAATGATTATGTTTTAACGGCATTACCCTTAACCGATCCCCTATTGTAAATAGACGATAAATAGTGTATATGAATTTACTATATGATGCAGCTATTAGATAATGCCAATATTTTGTAAGTATTAACAACGAAATAAGAAGTAAACAGATAACTAAAATTGGATAGCGTAATTTTAAATCATTTTAAACAGTGCTACTATCGTCTGTCACAAAAAGTTAGATGACATATGTGGTTTTGAACTTATGCGCTCTCAGGCGCTTGTGTTGATCATACTTCTGTAAACATGAGGAGCCAATGGTTGCTAAGCGCGTTCACATCACACAACTGCTTGCGAGAGGTATTAGGCTTATTTTGCCGTGCTGTTACTATGCTTGCATTTATCGCGGTTAAGGAGGCTGGGGGCTTTAATCATCTCCATATTATACGAGATAAGTATTGCATAAAATAATTTGGATTGCGACCTGAAATATATGAAAAATTCAGTATTCTAAACCAGGATGTTTTGATGATTTTATATTGATATTTCTGTTATGTATTGACATAAATACGTGGTACGTTAGCATTTAATCTCGCCTTCTTGCTGTAGACCGGATGCATCGGCTATAGAACTTAAAAGAGAGAGAGAGAGAGAGAGAGAGAATTTATGCCTAGAGGGGGACTGTTGCTCTTGGTGGCGGGGGAGTGTGATGGGGTTTGGGGGGAAAGGAAGCCGTTTATGTACTACGCAGTTAGCGAACCCACGTGGCTGGCGCTCTAAATCTGAAGTTGGCTATTCGATCGCCTTTTCCCCAATCTCCTGTAATGCGATGCAAGATGAGTTTCATCTCATCTTGGATGTGAAATTTTATGTAATGCATAACGCCATTTGCGCTTTTCCATTTTTCGTTTCTATTTAGTATAGACTATATGCATATTGAGTGATATTATATAAATAATTCGCCTTTGAAGATTACTTAAATTCGTACTCCATTATTGTCAATGTTTGTTCGCTTGTAAATGTAAGTTACTTCATCATATTTTGGCCTTGTGTATCATATTGTTTACGATTTGCTTCATGAGTCAGGAGTTGCATCTCTCGCCTAGCCACGCCCCCTTTGGCTTGTCACCCGCGCATACGTGCTTAACTCGGTTTACATAGGGTGTCTTCAGTGTAATAATTCGTAATACATATTTAGCACGAGAAAGTAAACTATTTATAGTATATTCTGTGGCTGTATTACATTGGTTTTCAATGGAAACCATTTCGTACAAGACGCGATTGAATGTTGGGATTTGATACGTAATACAGCTTCACCTTCACGTGTCCCGACACTTCCGTGTCTGGAAATTTGGGATTTACGTTAGACTGACTCTTCCTAAAACCGTAGATGTTGAGATTTAGGAGATTTTTTGTTTTAGTTTCATATAAACTCCATAATTATTTTTCCTATTATGAAAATGTAATCTGATTTCATCATGAAAATGAAAATCTGAAAATATATAGTTTTCCTAGTATTGGGAATGTCTCCCAAATTTTGAATAATAATGCAACTCTTAGCCCAAGGTTGGCTCTTTTTGGAAAGTTTATCCAGCGATGGCAAATATAAAATCAATACATTGCATCTCTGGGATAAAGGACAGAGTGTAGCTTGCATTTTGTAAGGTTTTCAGGTAGTTTTGACAGCATTGATTTATCTATTTGTATTTGTGGTATTGTGAGAATATCGAAAGTTTATGGTTGTGTTATATCACATCTAAAACATTTTGGTCTCGCCGTATGTAGTTATGTTGATGTTTGTCACCTGTGTATATATGATTTCCATGTCATAAGGTCATGAGGTGAAACAATTGTCTCTCTTTAAAGGGAAACGTAGGAATCCTCCCTAGATATATTGGACAAATTTTAATGGAAATATGGACATGATAGTAGTCTCCGTGGCTAAATGGTAGCGTCCGCGACTCTATGTCGGCAGGTCGAGGGTTCGCGCCCCGTCACGGACTGAGGTTAGTAAGGTCATACACTCAGGGTAACGATTACACATGCCAAAACAAGTCCTTCGCAAGAAGGCATCCGTCCTAGCCCTTAGTAGAAAAGGGGAGTTCGAGACGTAAAACCGAATCATGTTATGGACATGATTGATACCATTTGCCTTGCAGTGTTATTCTCATCAGAACAGTTGACATTTTAACATCTATTGTATTACAGAGTTTGAGACCACTTTTTTCCCCCATCTTTAAGAAATATCTCGTCACTGTGATGGAAACTTCATTGTATACTTTCCTCCTAAACCAAAATGCATTTGTTTTTAAAGGTTTTAGGTTCTAAAAAATTTTTTTTTCTGTTTTCATCGCTTAGGTTTTTCGTGGGAAACTGTGGGCAGGAGGTGTTTGGGTGGAAACAGAAGCTGACATAACTGTTGGTGGTAATGGTGCACAGTTGATGGTTGTAATGCTTCCTGGTACACGCCACTCGCTGTAAGACCCTAGGGCCTAGCATATATATATATATATATATATATATATATATATATATATATATATATATATTATATATATATATATATATATATATATATATATTAGCCTGTGTGAATATTTCGAATATTGTTTTAATTTTTAAACTTTCAACGTTCTTATATTTTGGAATTGAGAATTTTAATCCCCATCGATGGTTTTCATGGATTTGATTATTTTTTTAATGTATTGCATGGCATACTCCCCGTAAGCTATATCGTATATGGCCAGATGAATAAAAAAAAAATCGTAATATTGAAATGTGCATTGTCGTACCAAAGGGTAACTTTATATGTGATGGACTTGTAAATCATGTGTTTTCTATGTATGTACACAATTATTTGGGGTTGTAGAAGAGTTTTGTTCGGTATTTTTCGACAAGTGTGAGAACCTTGTGGTGTATAACGCTATTTTCAGCTTTGTTTACATACAAGAGTTTGACCTTGACAGCGGACACCTGAGTGCGATGGAGACGTGGCACCGTCCCCCCCCCCCCCCCCTCTCTCTCTCTCTCTCTCTCTCTCTCTCTCTCTCTCTCTCTCTCTCTCTCTCTCTCTCTCTCTCTCTCTCTCTCTCAAGACTGCTGTCTGTTCTCGGGCAGAATGTGTAACATATCGCGACGAAATATCGGTCCGGTATCTATGTTGAAGTTTACGTCCTGCTCAACCTTCGTAAAAGTAATTAATGATGTTTTTAATATGGTGGTCGGGATGACAACACTTCGTTTAGGACTATTTGATATTCTGTTTCGTTCTCTTCATGAAAGTTTAAAAAATATTTTTTTCTTCTTTAGTGAAATACGTTTATACTTAGATAAACGTGTTTTCCTCGTTAACTATTGAATTACCTTCCCGTTTGGCACAGTGTCAGATCACCTTTTTTGTTACTACCAGTCAAAGGTTAAAGTTTATTGTACTCCTAATGTTACCAAACATTTATATGGTAATTTAACGTAGAGACGATACGATATATATATATATATATATATATATATATATATATATATATATATATATATATATAGAGAGAGAGAGAGAGAGAGAGAGAGAGAGAGAGAGAGAGAGAGAGAGAGAGAGTGAGAGAGAGAGAGGGGGGGATAATAAGAAATGTGTAACGAATATCCAAGAATATTC
The DNA here is from genome assembly GCA_037179515.1 of Halocaridina rubra. NCBI lineage: Eukaryota > Metazoa > Arthropoda > Malacostraca > Decapoda > Atyidae > Halocaridina > Halocaridina rubra. The sequence continues at coordinate 81,471 of JAXCGZ010015155.1, forward strand.
GTTGTAGATATAGGCATAAAAAAGAACCGTAACTGAGGGATGACTTAACATCAAACTGTCCTAGTCAGTCGTTACGTCCAAAAGACCTTCAACTGTAGTATCGCAACTATATATATATATATATATATATATATATATATATATATATATATATATATATATATATATATATATATAGTGCTACAAAATTAAAAATGTTTATCTTATTTTTTACTGTGTATAGGAAGATAACAAACAAGTGCCTTGACACAAGCCCTTTAGCCTGAAGAGTTTTCACAAGAAACCCTATTGGTGGCAGCCCTATGCCTCTGGCCACTTATTTTTTCAATGGATTTACTTGACGTCTCAGTCATAATCAACATAAATAAATAGTCCTAGAAAGAGGATTTAGTCGGCGAATAAATCGTTCTTCTAAACCTCTAAACTGACAATACTAATAGCCAATTTGTTATTAGAGATTTAGCCCGGGGATTCATGTTTTTTTTTTTTAAGGCAGTGGTTCAGGTTCCGTCTGATAAGATTACCCATTATAATATCGCAGTAGTAGCAGTAGCAGCAGTTTTATTAAAAGTAGAGGCATGATTTAATACCCTCATAGCCTTTAGTAGAAAAGGGAGTTCGTGACGTAAAACCGATACTATGCATTTTTATACAGAATTTTCCTATATTTTTTGACGCATAAAGTGCTGACAAATTTATCTTTTATTTCAGGTGGTGCTGGAGGCAAGGGAACATGGGGAGCCTTAGGCTCTGAATTAACCGAGGAGGAGGTCGATGGGGCAATTGATACCAATGACCCTAATTATGATGAAACTAATCCTGAAAATAAGGATTTTCGACTGAAAGTCATCAACGTTGATCGATCAGATGAAGAATTACAGGTAACTAGTGTCAATATCATTATTAATTACAGGCAGGTGTAGTGTCCATATCATTATGAATTGAGGTTTTGATTTTTTTTTTTTTAGGTTACATCAGCTCTTCCCTTTCTTTAGGCCGTTTTTAATATTTAATGGAGCTCTGACAAGGATAGAGAGTTCCTCATAGGTAGATAGCCTGTATCAATTCATCATGATTTACAAATACAATTAATCACGTAGGATCAGTATTGGAATAGCATCTTCAGCACTAGGCTTTAATTTGAAAGTTTATTTATTTATTTATTTATTTATTTATTTGGTCCAGTCACCATTATCTAAAGTTTCCTATTATTTGTAGGAAAATCCAAAAGCTTGGTTGCATAGTACTGTATTTACAATATTTGCTTGTTCCCTCTCACTAGGGATTTGTACCATTAGTAAAGAGACAATTTGTATCTATTTACCAATTGCATCATTGGAGGTTACCCCATAAGAGAGGGAAACTGATACAGCTAAGGAGAATTTGCATATTAAAATGTACAGGCGAACTGTTGGGAAGCTACTTACTTAGACTAGGAGAGTAAATCTGGAGACATAATGTCCCTTCATAAAGTTACAAAGAATAATCTAAGGAGAACTAGTGTATCAAAATTCAAGTGCCTTTAACCTGTGTAAAATGTGAACTCTGTATATTTTAGTGTCTCGCTCTAAAGCAATGATAACTGTAGGCAGTCCCGTCAGTGTACTATTTCCGACATTTAAACTTGTGTCTTTGTACTTAAAATTGGATTTATGCAGTAAACTTCAGTATGTCATTTGAGTGTAATATAGTTGCAAGTGCAAGCACTGTACAACTGTCACTGAAATGGATTTTTCTTGAAGTAATGTCACGACTTCAAATTAGAGTGGGTAGGGAAGTAGATGGGAAATAGGATGGTATTTCTTGATGACTTGCTGATGGCCGGTTTAGATGTCTTTGAAGCAGTTGTAGGAGTTTGATAGGGTATTTATGAGGCGATAGCAATGAATTATTTTGGAAAAGCTAAGTTATTAGATGCACTGTGGATGGCAAGCTGTAGGTTTGTCTAGTTACTTAAGGAGGTTAACAGTTACAAATAATTTTTTTGAGTGAAAATAAAAGCATATGGCAAACAATAATTTCATTAGAATATAAAGTGGGAGAAGCCAAAGTTACTTAGAGAAATGAGAAGGGTTTGAAACGAAAGGTCCCTATCAAGGAAGACCATGGATTCTGTGGTGTCCCACAGCAGATGATAGCTCTGAAAATTAATTTTGCCATGGCATTAGCTCTCGTTTTCACAAAAACCTTGATATTTGTTCACCAAAGGATTAAGATTTACTATATCCTGCAAAGGAGCTCATAGAATGAATTCTGGGAGACTTAATTTTACATATATAATGTTTAGGTCTTTGGTTGTTAAAATTATAACTCATTGCAGTAAGATCAGGTAGTATATTTTGACTAAATTACATCCTGGTTCCGCTCCTGCCAAACTTAAATTTGAAAAGTTTCAATATTGTAAAACATTAAAGAGGATTTGATGGAGAAGCAGCTGTCAGAAGATGTAGTATATGACTGTGCTAAGTGGAAGAGAGCTATCGGAAACATCGACCCCATATTAGAAGTGGGATAAGATACCGAGAAAGAAGAAGTCTGTGTCCGTTTATAATACTGTATTTTTCCTTACAGAAACAGATATCATCTCTTGTGGCTGAGTACTTTGACCATGGGGACACTCAAGAAACGTACCTTGCCCTGGAGGAGTTGAATGTTGCTTGTCGCGCCCACTTGGTGGTTGTGACGGCAGTTGAACTGGCGATGGACCATAAACCCTCGCATAGGGAGATGACCAGTGTACTTCTCGCAGACCTCTACGGTCATCTTCTCTATGAGACCCATTATGCCAAAGGTATTTATTGCCACACACTGCAGTATCCAATGGAGATCATTTTTGTTTCTGTTAATTTTGCTTATGGTATTATGAAGATGATCCTTAATGATTTGCAATTTTTTTTTTTACCCAAAATTGAACTTTGTCACTGGTTTTTGTGTATATTGGCAGTGCTGCACGTATGCTTCATCATCTCTTCCTACAAAATCATAATTGTTATTGACTTGCTATGTAATTTCAGGTTATGATGCGCTTATAAAAAATCTGAGCGACCTTGTGCTGGACACTCCGGACGCTCCTACTATCCTTGGCAATTTTATTGCCAGATCTATTGCAGATGACTGTATACCTCCAAAGTTCCTCCAGAGTTACAAAGGCAGGGTGAGTGTTGGACTGAATTCATGAGAGAAAAATTCATGTGCTAGAGATGAAGTGCTTTAAAAATTATTTTAGATTAGTGTTTCCACAATGAGAATGTCCAAGCAAATAGATAAAATGAGAACAACTTGGCTAATTAATTTAGCCCATTGCTTGCACATTGGACTAGATTTTAGGGAATAATATGAATCTTACATTTCCGCAGGTGGACAATGACCATGCTGTTGTAACGTTGGCGCGATCGGATAGCTTGTTGTCCATGCGTCACGGACTTGTGCGACTTGACAACGTTTGGGGTGTGGGGGGCGGTACCCGCCCTGTTAAGTACCTGGTGAAGAAGATGGTGTTACTTCTGCAGGAATACCTCTCTTCTTCAGATATTGCCGAGGCCACCAGATGCCTTATTGAGTTAGAGGTTCCTCACTTCCATCACGAATTGGTAGGGTTTTTTTTCCCTTTCCCCTAAGAAAAATAGCCATTTAGAATATTACAGCTTTCTGGAATTATAATGAGGAGAACTTTATTACTTTGGTTTGTATTTACTCTTAAGAATTAAGTCTATGCCATTTTTTTTTTCTCTGCATCAGGTGTATGAGGCAGTAGTAATGGTCCTTGAAAATATGGATGAAAGAACTGGCAAAATGATGTGTGATCTCCTGGAATCCCTCCATCGCTCTATTATCATCACTCCAACCCAGATGAAAGCTGGTTTCCTTCGGGTAAGTACTGGAGTTGGTTTTTGAAGTACTGTAACATGTAGAGATGATGTAAGTGTTTTGTAAACTTGAAAATACGTGAAGTTCTTATGATTGTTGATTAGTATTCCTATGTAGAAATAATGTTTTTAGTAGGTATTCATAATTTTTTTTTCGTTTGAAGGTAAAAGCTACAAAACTGCATCAAATTTTGTATTTTCACTGCAGACATATATGTGTATTAAGACTCTGCATGTAGGATAGTTTGCATAAACGGTCAGTTGATTGGTTTATTGAGATCCTTTCTCCCTTTTCATGGATTAAAGGACAAAAATAAAACTTACAAACTTTGTTAAACCCTTTTAACTTGACAGGTTTATGAAGATATGCCACAGATATGTGTAGACGTTCCACCGGCTTACACCATTCTAGAAAAGTTTGTGTTGAAGTGCCAAGTTGCCAAGGTCGTTGGAGATGATATCGTCAAGAAGATGCCTGTCAGGTATGATTTTAATATCTCTAAATTTCTTATTATATTTAACATCCTTCCTCCTTTGCTTTGGTTTTTCTCGTCTGTATATCCTGGTATCAGTTTATGGTGCTTAATAATGAATATGCATTATGTTTATAACTATCCCTATCATTGAGAAATACACACAGTACTGCTATGTCTTACTGTGGCAATATTCTTGTGGTTAGGAAGAAAAGAGTATTGTATTTGTATTCCCTTCTTGCTGGAAGAACTGACTAAAAGGAATAGAAAAACAATAAGACTGAAAATCCCCTTTCCCTCCACAATACAACTGATAAAAGGGATGAAACCTAGCAGCCTCCCATATTTTGCCTGTTTAGTAATTTAAAATCCTATTGCTGGTTCAGTAACTTTGAAATTATGTCAAGAAGGAAGCCAAATAGCATCTAATAGGTAGTTGGTGTTGCATTTGTGAGGATTTAAGCCCAGTTATTTTGCTTCTTTTACATTCTTGATTTTGTTGCATTCCTTATTGAAGGAATACAATCTATATAATTTTTGTTAATGTACCAAATTTTGTGTGAGTTTTTCATAAGATTGTTAGAGATATGATTGTATTATCTATTATTTACATACGGTCTTAATATTCTGCTTAGATGCCCTCTTACTACTGAATGCAAGTGTTTTTCCCCAACTCTGTGCTTTTAGGACATTGTCTTAGAACATAATTAGAGAATTTGGTGACAATGAATTTGCCATTCATAGTTCTTGGCCTAAAGTATTAATATATATACTTCAAACCAACAAAATGAAGGCAGTATTCATAGAGCAATTTGCAGGGAATCCGTTAGTCAAAGATCCAATTACCAGTGATGTAATAGATAAAAGTTTCAAGTCCTTGCCTTTACAGGGCTAGTTATAAAAAATTATAAATAGGATTAAATAGTGTTGCAAAGACATAAAAGAAATGTTTTAAATACCTATACTGCCCTTGGATCATCCACGTGATAAATAAACAAAGCTCTCTTTCATGTTGCATTACAGGTTTCTAAATAAGTAGGAGTATCAAGTTATTTTAAAGATTAGTATTATCTCTTGAAATTTTGTATGTAGTTTTTGTAACTGTCATCTTAATTTATTACATTAAAGTCTGTGTTTGGGATATGATGCTACTTCCTCAATATCGAGTACTTCTGTAACTTGAGGTTATGTTTTTAACTGCTTCTAATGAAATGGTCAACCTGCTTTGACTTAATTGGTAATGGTATATCCTCGGTTGTCTGAGCCCCTTGCTCTCGTTTTTCAAAAAAGGCTGAAATCGCCTTTATTGTTTTCTTTAGTCTTCATGATATGCTTTTAGTATAGGAGTCATGATCACTGATTTTGGTTAAATATTTACATTGCTGAATAATGCCAGGGGCCATACTATCGTGGATATGCCACTTTTTGGTCACCTCCTTTTGGCCTGGTCAGTACTTGGATGGGTGTCACGTAGGGGATCACCAGATTCTGTTGGCATACAAGGGGATTGCCACAGTGGTGGAGTGCTGGATTTAGGGAGGTGACAGACTCTTGTACAAGCCTATGGCTGAGCACTAGGAAGGGCATCCAGCCCTAATTTCCCAGTCTCAATCTGTTTGTGTCCACCCCCAAATGGGCATTAATTGTGACACGAAAAAAATTATTTTGCTGAGGAATGGTATAAACATTCTCAGATACAGTATGAAATAACAGGTACTGCAAAAGTTGTCATAAAGTAACTATGCTTGTGGCTTTCAAAAGAAATAAAGTTTGCATTTGTAGTTTATATATACGTTTTATTCAGAAGGGGTCGTATCAACTCGTTCTTAAAAAAAAAAATGGCATAATGGTCACGATACTCTTTGGCAGTGGTGTGCTAAATGTATTTCAGGTGCTTTGAGATTATGGTTCATCTTTATGATTAAATGGTTTTGTTTTTCTCTGTGTATTACATCGTTTTATTTTCGTTAATTCTGCAGGGGTCGCAAACGCTTTGTGTCCGAGGGTGACGGTGGTCGAGTAAAGGATGACGCTTACTTCTAACTTTCAGGACCACATCTTGGATATTGCAGTAAGATTTCTCATATGTAACTGCAGTGTTGAAGCAAAGGACTCTGCATAGTGTAGTTGTATATATAAAAAAAAATATATAAAATATATATGTACAATTTTTTTTTTTTTTAATACATGTCTGCTGCCATATCCTACCGAAGGTAAAGGGATGGACACAACTGAACTAAAGAACCGAGGAAGTTGGGGATTCTTCGTGCCTTGGATGCCCTCACTTCTGCTTTTCACTTATGTTAAGGCAAGAATAGAAGGCCCAAGGAGGAAATTCCCAGCTTCTCTCTCTCTCTCCATCCTCTTGTGTGACACCTCTAACATGTAGGCATATGAGGGTAGAATATTTTTCTACCCCGCCACCAAGGATATATATATATATATATAACAGTATTGGTGTGGCTTAAAAATTAACAAAACTTGAAATTGTAAAACTTTGGTATTATGGAACTTATTGTGAAAAATGTGTTTGTTTTGGCAGTGATCTTTATTTTAGAAGAGAATTATGCATCCTTTATGATTTATCAAAGTGTGTCTGAATATATATGAAATCCTGTGTTTTATTTTCGGTATTTTTCTTTATTTAGAGCTTGTGGAGAATTATGTAAATTAAAAAAAAGAAAAAAAAATTGAAAATATAATTTAAAGGTAGAGCATCGCTTCCTTATACCCCGCACCTTTTGCTTACTGTACAATCCCTTCCTTAGGTGAAGACGCAGCAAAATAATTAAATAGTTCTCAAAATGAAATAACATTGCTTCATTAAGAGAGTATCATTAAAGTGATGAATCTATCGAACCGATAGGCGTACGAATCATCATCTAAGGAAGGAAGACTTTGACTATTAGCTTTGCTCCTCGATAAGCCTTTTGCCAACGTGGTCCCGTTCTCTCTCCGTTGGTTTACGTAAAACTCTTCGCCGTTTTGTGAAGTACCAATATTTGTGGTAATGCTGTGATGGATTCCTCACCGGTGAAAAATGTCTAAGCCAGCACCACGTTGGTGCACTGTAAGCTTTATTTGTAAACCTACCGGACTGTACCTGTGTATCATGCATATAATCTTTGCATGTTAGTGAATGATTTGTTGCTCACTTGTGAATACTATTTTTTCTATTATGAAAGCAAAACTATAAGGGAAAGAGATAATGAAATGTATGGTGAATGAATTTTTTTCAACTTTCTGTATGTTCTACAACACTGCCGAGCTGAGCAGTTGTTAAAAAAAAGTACAAGATTTAGTTGAACAGATAACTAAAATGCATCTCTGGCCATCCCTTGTAGAGGGACCAGGGAAGAGGATTGGTATTTGCTTATCAAATTGGATGCATAGCGGAAGCACTTGCATACTCAAGCTGAAAATTGTTTTTCCCTTCCATGTTTGACTACTTCTTTTCCCCAAAATAATTTCTCTTTCTAAAATGTAATTTTTGCAAATACAGTACATAATTATGTATTTGCTGTCGTTATGCATCTTTTTTGATGAGATATCATTAATTATCTTGGGAATCATAAAATATGCACAAGAAAAAGCACAAAAAAATTGTAAAATCTCTTAAAAATGTTAAATAAAAATGGAAAAATTTACTTTTGTTTTTTCATATGCCAATAAACTAGTTTTCATGTTCACATAACTTGTATTGCTTCCAATGAAAAGATAAAAAAAAAAAAAAGAATAGACCCATGTTGCTTGCATTTTTTTTTCTTTTTTAATCAAACTTAATGGGTATGAATACAAAGTACAGTATCACTTAATGGCCTCCACTTCATCAATTACTTTGGTTATTTTTTAACAAGGAAAATTGACACGCCCCAAACATTTACTGAGGCCACAATTTAAAAACGTCTTTGTTTTCATTTTTATTTTTTTTATGAATTTCTATCATTTTGCTGCACTGATGTAGCGTTGTGTAAGCTGATGTTAACTGAATATTATATTTCCCATTAAGAAAATTGCCGTAAAGTCGAGATTGATGAAAGAACAAAGAGCTGTGAGGCGAGGTATTAACGTATACTTTTAAATAAAGAAAGGATGGCTGAAGGTACTCTTTCGAAAATAACTCTGCCTATTTACTTCTCCCAGCTGTAATCCAGATGAGATATCTGAAGTCAAAATGCTAGACTACATACTAAGCTCAACACATACAGTATGATGAGACAAGCATATATAAATACTCGAGAAAATTGTTAAATTATAGAAATTATTTTCATTCATTTGTTTTTTATCTCAAAAGAAAATAAAACTGTTTCTTAATTATCACAAATATATTTCTATATCATATAATTCTCGTAACGACAGTTGGAATAAAAAAAAAAGTACAATTATGGATAAAACATTTGACCCTTTAAGTTTAGCATGTTAATAAATGGTGGATGTGCGCACGATAAGATAGAATAACTCGAGGAGAGGGTAAAATTTTTGTACGAAGAAAGATCGATTGTTAATCTTTCTTTTAAATCTTTCAAAATGAATACTTTTTTGACAGGTTTCGTGGCTTTTACATCCCTAGGCTCGGGGACAATTTGAGAAGAATCAAGGCTGGAGTACTTTGAATTTGATACACTCGGTGATATACTAGAACTTTCGGTACCTGACACATTACTGCCCAGTCCTCTATCTGCGGTTTCACTGAGGGAAGAAAATCTTGGCCCATCATCCTGCTTGATAATCTTTGGGATGTCATCGACATTTTCCACTAAATTTTTACTTTGTATTTCTTTTGTGGGGCTAATAAAGTGTATGCTATCAGATACATTTGTTGGGCTCATTTCCTCAATGTCTGACGCATGTTCCCGGAGGGCTTCTGTATCGCGATAAATGGTTTTAAAAAGACCACTACCAGAACTACCTTCAGTAATTATCTCATCTTTTCTATCCACAACCTGTTGTGCTTTGTCCAATTCTGTGCTCACAAAACCATCACCTGGTGTTTGCTGCATTGTTTCAGAGTCTTCACCATTATCATCATAAGACTGAAGTATATTTATTGTACCACTGCTTACCTTGATCTCGTCTTCACTGACTTCCTTTTGGAGCCTGGAAGCAGGCTCACTATTTACGTCTGAGGGTGTATTTTCTTCTTTGGCATCGTCATGACAGTCTTGGGAAGCATCTGGTAGCTGTTCACTTTTAGAGCTGTGACCCTTGTGTTCGTTCCAAGGAATAGTGGGATCTACGATTAGGGCGACATGGTCTGATATTGATAACGTCCAGTCTTCTTCTTTAGTATAGCAACAAGCCAACGCACCTGGGTCAACTGGATGAGCCTCTACAAAATAGAAAGATTTAAATAAAATTTAGAGTTACAGAGGAAAAACCTACAGTCAAGATTAAACGGTAACATATTTAGGGAGGTCAAGAATTTCAGATATGTAGGAAAGAACATTAAATGAAAAATAAATTGCAATGTGAACGTAAAAACGAAGATACTAAAGGATATTTAGGAGAGAACATTAAACATTAAATCAGAGATAATGTGGCCACCATGGCAGGGTGGTAACGCTTGCGACTTTGATTTGTTGGGTCGAGGGTTCAAGGCCCACCTCGGTCTGATGTTAGAAAGGACATTCACTAAGGGCAATGTTCACACTTCCCAAAATCAAAGTCAAGAAGACACCATCCTAGCCCTTATTAGAAAAGAGTCTGTGACGTAAAACTGATCACATCAGAAATTAATTGCAATGTGAACATGATTAAAGTAAATGAATGTACTCAGGTGTGGCTAGAGTGATATAAATATCAAGGTAAATAGACTGAATTGTAGAAAAAGGTATATGCTCTCACACTAGTATACAGTATTCTCACAGTAGTATACAGAAGTGTCAAGACTGTCGATACAGATAAGAAGATAAAATGAAGTTCCTCATAATACTTTGTGGTGTCACAAATGAGAAGCTCGGGAACAGGCAGTAAGAGTGGAACTGGAATGGCTGTTTTACACATATGGTGGGGGGTCGAATAATGACCCTGATGTGGATAAATATGGCAATGTTATCAAACATCCACACTCAGGTATGCTGAACAGGAGAAAATGGAATAAGAAGAGTAAGGCATCTAAATGAAGAAGCCATGAAAAACGAAGATGGTGAGATGCATGAAAGAAATGATAATGTCACCAAGTAACACTAAATGAGGATGATGGAAACATGGTAAGTTTGGAAAACGTGAGATCTAAACCAGAGTTTGATGAGGCATGAGCAGGCTCTTGTTATCTCTTTAACGCAAGTACCTGTACATCTGTGAGCTGTATCACTAGAGGTGTAAATGGTTTTTTACATCAAAGTTTATTTCTTATTTTGGCTTTGGGCACTCTGCTAACTAATTGGAGATCAACAAAATGAATATTAAAAATAATTAAGCATTTATTAAAGAAAGATAGAAATCAACTTCCGCCTAGAACCACACATAATTTCAGTATGTAATTTTGTGTAGCACCTGAGGATGATAGTTCCTGAAACTAAGTTTTAATACAATATGGGTAGGAGTAATTTTTTTTTTTATCAAGGTTTTAAAATCATAATATTTTAATTCAACCACAGAATATGTAATATCAGTTGTTCCATAGCAGAAGATGATATATTAATTAATATAGCAAATTTTCGTGTCCACCATTTCCATCTGTAATTTTTACATAAAAAAAATCACATTTCAAAAAATTCATCGTGTACTCTATCATTCTTACCTGTATTGAAAATATATCCACCAGCTTCGAGAATACAAGTTCGATCTCCCATCTCGTGTATGATCCCTGAGTCTCCTGTATTATGTAACCAATTCTCCTTATCAAATAAGAGGTACAGGTATTTCGTCGTCTCAGCTAAGAAAAAGCTCTCCATTCGATTATCCAGAGAGTGATCATTAACATTTTTCACCTGGAAAAAGTCAGTAAAATCAAACTTGTGTGAAATTCTCTACCTTTGGTTCTTGATCATTAATCTTATGAAAACATGAAAAATAAATAAAAGTAGTATAATGTTTCAATCTTCTCAGCTATGAGTGAGAAGTTCAATTATTGAACATTATAGATTGTAATGTATGACATTTTGAAGAAAATCTACTTCAAGAGAATATATACATAAAACAACTGAAGAAAAACATGTCACTTGATAACTCAGACTAGGAGTTTAAAAGGCATAATAGGTAAAACTTATATAATTAATAAATTGACATAAAGTGCATTAAAATATTATGCACAACACAAAGAACATGACAAGATCAAAAGAGCACTAACAGTTGCATAACCACAAGTTGTTTTAGACGAATGCTGAATGCTAGCAACAATATCTGCTCCCATTTTCAACAGCGTGCCATCCTCGGTAGCCCGATACAAATACATCAGAGATTCAATCAATTCTGGTCGCAATGGATAACCCTCTCTGTTATTTGATGTTTCAGCCTGAGAGATGTGAGTATATAGTTTTCCATATTAGCAAATAAGCACCATTACATACTGAAATGCCACTAGGATAATTTTTCTCAAGTTTTGATTCGGATTTTTTGTAGTTGGACATAACCATTAATATCATCATAAAACTAAAATATAATAAACATATAAATTATTTTATTTTTTGTTATCTTTTCTCTCTGACAATGAATAACTTAAATTCTATCCATCACAGGAAAAGAAACAAGTAATGTGATGTAGTAATGCGAAATTTCATAGTAAGTTGCAATCAAATATAGGCTACAGAGAATACAATTTTAGTTAGGTAAGATGTAAATATGAAATCGTGTTTACACATAATCACAACAAATGACTGAGGCAGCTGAACACCATCAAACACCGCCCTTCCTGCCTATCTGTCAGTTAATTACTACATTTAACTAAAAGAAAAATTCATAGAGAGGATCAATAGTCCTCTTTATCCCGTAAATAACATAAAGAAATAATCATAGATCCGAAGAGACCTATGAAATTCATGAAACTGGGACAAATGTGAGTGTTGCCTAAAAGTCTCCAAAGAATCCTACTTACCTGTGGAATGTTATAGAATTCAGGAGTGAATCCAAACTGTTTCCAAACATTATGGTAATTAAAAATGATCTTCAGAGCTGAATTTACATCACCTTGCAGGGAAAAATAAAAGATATACATAGCAGTTAGGATAATGCAACAACAACTGATATACATCAAATTTTCATTAAGTCTTACTAAGTGCATCTCCTATCTACTTTTTCTTTGAGGTTGACTACAATTATTGGCTTGCCTTTCGAAGAAAAAACATCTGTAAACATGAAATTCTAAAGGTGTACCACAAGTGGCTTTCTATCATAATGCAGATATATTTGTTGATACTTTTCCTTTAAATTTACACTATATGCCCTCCATATGTAGACTCATTTTTTTCAATTTCATAGACTTGATTAAAACATCCTACTATACAGTTAATAATTTAAAGTTCAAATTTTATTTGAAATATCAGCAATCTCACTCAGTTCAACATACACATATATGGCTACAGGATTATAAAGGATACCTCCAGATCCTCTTATAATTCTGTGACCCCAATAAAGATGGAGAAAGGAATGCCTGATGGTGTCCAGATGGGTGCTTGCCTTTCTCTCCCTGCTACGGCAGATGAAGCTGGGCACACCAGGTAGTGAAAAAAACAGTCTCACAAGGCATTAGTTGAGCATACTCCTAAACTAAGGATTCCTCATCCTTAATCTCCTCTTTTAGAGGGGTAAGTGAGACACTTTTTCACTGCACAATAGATGAGGTACAGTTGCAGGCATTTAATGGATATCTTTCATCAGGTTCATATAAGATGTCATTCTGCATGATGTGTATACTTCAAGAATTGGAAGTTCTTCCCCAATGAGTTTGGACTTCTTCTCTAGACCTAATAGATGTTATCGATGTCTCTATGTATGCTCACTTGGTCAGTGTTTAAGTTTTAATCTTAAGAGAGGACAAACAGATTCAAGAAAATAATAACTTCTGGTCTGAATATCAATGTGAACTTTTAATCTAATGATAAAGGTAGCACTATATGTACAGAAAGAGAAAAAGAGTACTTGCTCATCTGGAAGTCTGGTTTAACAGAAGGTAAGTTCTGCAGCTCAAGCAAAATTAATACAGACATATGTCTTGCTTAACATCAAGATATTTAGTCTATACCCTCTAAAATTTTCTCAGAGGCTGGCAGTCAAATGGAAAACAACCTTAAACTGATTCTATCTTCCATCTTGATCTTGGAGGGAGGTTAAAAATATTTATCTCATACTTGTAAGACTTAACCACCCTCTGCAAATTCGATATCAACATTCTGGAACATGTGGCTAAGTACTCCGTTCAAAAGTAGAAAAAGACTGGCTCACACTTCTCCAAGTAATGTAATCGGTTTTACGTCATGGACTCCTCTTTCTACTAAAGGCTAGGATGGTGCCTTCTTGCAAACAACTTTGCTTCGGGCAGGTGTGATCGTTACCCTGAGTAAATACCCCTTCTAACATCAGACTGTAGTGGGACCAAATTCCCCGAGCTGATGACTCAGAGTCGTGAGCAATACAACTTTGTCACAGTGACCACACTCACACTTCTCCAAATACTCTGCCAATTTACAGCAGAACTGAGTTGGCATCCTGTGCTCACGTCAGCATATCAGATGAATATAAATGGTGTTGAGGACATCCTAGAGAATGACCTCAAAGACCAATGATTTTATAATTCTTGGACTAGCATTTTGTTCAAAAGATCCTCAAAAATTCCCAAACCACAGAATAATTTCTTTGGTATGGAAGAGAACTTGATACTTTCAATTTATCTATTTCCGATGAGGCTTGGAAGTACTTGAGACAGAGAAGTTACTATATGACTGGAACCAGCGGCAAGTCATGCACCATTTCCTCAATGGATTCTGCTTTTAAAAAAGAGCCAAAAGAAATAGGATCATCATTAAACATCATTGGGCAAAACAGCCTCGGACTCAGTTCTCATCCTCAAACACTTCCCAAATCCTACAGACAAACATCAGTGAAAAAAAATTAGACCTCATGAAGGGGCCAGGGTAAGTTAAGGAATCCTTACACTTGCTTTATGAACTTAGCAACTGAAAGCTTGAACTTGCATGACAGACTTTGCAAAATGCGTATGATTAAATATGAAAGATATATTTGACTTCTGTTACAGAACTGTTTATCTTCATTGGATTGTGGCCACCCTGCCAGGACTATCAGAGGTAATATGAATGGAAATACAAGGGGCACCTGTATTTGTCTTAGGCAATTCTAAATTCATATACTTAATACTGTCACTGACTACCACGACTAATCTTGGTACATTGCAATATGTAAGAAAGGTACCTAAGCATTATATTAATTTTTGGCAAGATAATCTCTGATTTTCACAATTATCATTTATCGTGGTAATCATACAGGTCAGGGTGAGGGATCACGACCACAACTAGCACCATTTAGCTTGGAATGCTCTTACACCTGGAAGGTATATATTCCTCACATGACATATGTTCTGCAACCATCTTTTAATCTTTCCTTTATGAAGTTCTTCACTTCCTTTACAATGATGTTATGGGTGACACAGTATCCTCTATCCCTTCATGGTTTGTAGCTGGGGTATAATACTTCCACCTTCTGATGTTCTTTTGGACATCTGAGCTGATATATGTACAGTGAAAGGGTTTCTCCCAAACTAAGAAGGGTGAGTTTTTGGTCTGATTGTTGATTACTAGGCTATGATTAATTGTGGCTTCCGTGACCGGGTTAGTAGCATACATGATTGATTCGTCAGGTTGTAGGTTTGAAACCCATCACGGTCTGAGGACAGAAAGGGCATTCACTCAAGAGTATCAGTTGCACTGTCAAAACCAAGGTCCTGCTAAAGAAGGCACCAACCTAGCCCTTAGTCAAAAAGGGGGTCCGTGATGTAAAAACCGGATAATTATCCATAATTAGCAAATTATTAGGACAGAGATCCATCCAAAATAATATTTAATATCAAAGCATTCAAGATGGAAAAAATACCTAAATTAATCCATATGTAGTTACCTTGAATAATTTACTTTTTATACACATTACAATTTTACTTTTCCCTACAGCTTTGAGAGCAAAGTGAGTGGTATTAGTAACAGACTTCATTTTACCACAATATTTAAATTTTTTTTCAAAAGATTCATAAACACTATTTTACATAAAATATTTCAATACAGTTAATAATCTTACCTATGAGAGCTAAAACTCCAGGCCAGTAAGCTTCCAGCGACTGAAAAACTGCCATTGTTACGTGACCCTTAGTCATAGTGGCCCAGAGGTACCAGTCATCATGGCGTAAATATTTATCGGCCGCTGCTCGAGCCTCTTTAAATATGGCCATAAGTTCGGGTCTCTGAAGTAGGGTTGCTCCCTTCACAAGGTACTCTAAATACGAATCAATGCCAGCACCTGGGGATAGAAATACATTACCTACATTATAAAGTATAAATTAATTAGCCACCAATTATAAGATCCCAAATGTTCTACTCAATGATATGTATATATTTATTTAATTATCAATAAGAAAACATGAAGACTTACATCTGCATCACTCATAACATTTATACAACTCTAATTTATATGAAAAGTAATACATGCATCGTAAAAAAATTATTAACCTATTCCAGAATCTTGCGCAGTCCATCGTCCTGTGATGACATCAACATGATTACCAAGCAGATTGATAGATGAGCGGTGGTCCCATAAGGCATGCATAGCACGCAGAGCTACCTAAAAAACAATGCATAACTTGAAAATATTCACTTCTGTGTATAAATGTTGCTGAGTACAGTAAAAATTTAATAAAAATATATATATATAATTACTTTGACTACAATGGGAAAACAAGAAACAAAGAAGTACATTAGTCTTTACAAGTAGATTTACCTACATATTTTCGGTGGTAACGGATATACAGAACAGATAGAAGCCACATATATATAGAGAGACACAATGAAGAGAACATTACGCAATACAAATGAATAATTGGCAAGTTTAGCAAAAGATTTAATTTGAGGTCAAAGGGAATATTGAGAGATTTCATACACAGAATTTTATTTCCACAATATGAACAACATTATCAAATATAATAACTAATTATTATGTCAAGTGTAGATTCTCACCTCTTCATATACAGGGTCACCTGTAAGTCTAGACAATGTGCCAAATTCAACTATATACGTGCCAACACCAGCTGTACATGTAACAGGAGTTTCTCCTAATGGAACACCTTCTTTGAGGTTCACTGTACCATAAGGCATTCCTGCAATATGTTCAAACACACTGACAATGGGTAAGTGGCCACCTTTTGGCTGAGTGGTAATGTTCGCGACTTTGATTTGTAAAGTTGTGGGTTCACAGCCCGCTACAGTCTGGGCTTAGAAAGGACATTCACTAAAGGTATTGGTTGCATTTGCCAAAATCAAAAGTCCTTCACAAGAAGGCACCATCCTATCCCTTGGTAGAAAAGGGAGTCAGTGACAAAGAAACGATTACATTGACAATTGGTAACTACACAGGGTAAGACATACTCATAAAAAAAAAGAAATAATGATCTAATTTTTGCAATAATTCAAAGTCTGCTTTTCCAAATAAGATATAACTGTGAATTGCAGAAATACAATAAATTTTATAATGTTATTAAATACTGGTATGCCAACATGTATCTGCAAATAAACTTCAGGGCAATTCAGTATTACCTGTAGGGGTATCAAATGCAGGTATGAGTCTATCGGTGACATCTCTTGCCATTCTTAGTAAAGGACCAGCACATGGCCACCCTGCCTCTGTCTTAACACCCATCCTGTTAGCAATAAATCAAATATAAGCAGAGGTGTCACATTAAAAAAGACACTTTCAATCACATAAAATAACAGTAGCACAACAGAAGTATATGCAGGTCATAAAACAAGCTTCTGTGAGATAAAGACGACATAACTCAAGGCAGAAATAAGGTAATTTTACAAATAAGACCAAGGAATAGTTGTTGAAGAGCTTCTAAATTACTAATTACCAAGGAGAAAATATGAGACATAGCAGCTGAACAACAAAATATCAACAATTTGTTTTAAATAATAGTTAGAAACAGTAACTTAATACTGTGTTAAGATCGCGTTGCAAAAATCTATCAGTTTTTTCAGCATCATGGTTAGAGATCAATATATACATACACATGGCCTCATTCCCCCTTGCAAGGGGGGTGGCCAAGCCAAGAAACACACATTCACCACGAGCCACACATACCTCAACAACTCCTCTTAGCTCCTCAATGACATAGAGTTATAAACAACACATTCCCAGCCCAAACCCCTTTTAGGTTGACCATCCCTGTTATCGATAAAGTTAAAAACAGAAATGCATTACGAAAATTAACTGTACTGGAGAGATAAATATCTAGATAAATGTCACTACTTTTGATTAAATTATGGGTACTTCAACTATTTACACAACAATCCTCCTCTGCATAGTTTTATTGTATAAATGACTAAAAGCTTCGATATGCTTACAAATACAGTACAATACTTCTATTAGCTCCTTTAATGCAAGTAAGAACAAAAAACTTCAAGGAAAATGTGTGCAAGGTCTGAAAGCTCTTATCACTTCAGTTATTTTTTAAGGGACACAGGGGATAGAAAAAAGGAATTCTTTCTCCTTCACAAACTCTTATTTTAGCTTAATTGTGGTCATACCTAATGGCTTCAGCATGATATGGTGTCATGTTGCAAAACATATATTTTCTAATGATAACAATGTTATATATCATATTTAACTAACAATCAGTGTTTCACATAATGGTAATATGTTATTATTAACTGTGTTCTTAAAACCCTTTCAAAAGAGAATGAAAAATGATACTATGTAAATACTGTACTACACTAAAAAATGTAATTATTTTTACTCATATTTTCGTACACAAGCTAGTCCTAAAGTTTTGTCATTCTCTTAGTCAATACTTACTTTCTGGACATAAGATGAGCACTTAGGAGACCACCAACGATTCGGATGTTGGTTTCAAATACAGATACATTGATATCTACATCGAATTTGGCTCTTTCTGCAATCAACGCTGCAACTCTCCTGAATTCTGTCTTATTTCCCATGACAGCCAGCGTGTCCAAAGCATCAATAAGAGTGAGGGAATAGCTGTAAAATATTCATATATAACTTATAAATTATATCAACACATAACCTTTAGAATTTTTCTGATGTTATTGTATTTCAGGAAGAATATCTGTTTTTTTTTTTTTTGGGGTGCTAAATATTGCCACACCTCACAGGTCTCGCTATATAAGAGTTGCAAAAGGTACAAGCGATCTATGTGAAATATTGCAGTAGATCATAAAGAAATATAGATCAGTTTTATTAGCAATACAGTTCACAAAGCAATAATTGTTTCAAATATTCATTTACTTTATGTTGCTCGAAACTTAAGTAATTAGGTTATGTCACTATAGCATTGTGAAGAACTAAATGTAGTAGTTATATGGTTTAGCTTACAGAAGTCACTTGACAGTAATATAAAGAACAAAACCATCTATAAGTACTTCCACGAGCCACATATAAAGTTGCTCCCTTAAAAAAAATCATTCTTAACAAAAACATAAGCGAATGTCACATTTCAGGCTACATTATCTACACGTTCACTCCCTCTTGTGAGGGTGAATTTTTAGAGATGTGGGAGGGGTTTGGAAGCTTTATTTGTCATACATGTCATCCACTGAATGATGCACTTGAAAGTATGAGTTTGTCATGATTTTATTTCTCTTTAGCATTAATAAGCCTCATCATGGAAGCTGGTATACAGGGAGTGATCACCATGGCACAGTGGTAACGCTCATGATTTTGATTCGTAAGGTTGAGGGTTCACGACCCACCACCGTGCGAGGTTCGAAAGTGCATTCTCTCAGGGTAACAGTCACATTTGCCAAAACCTATGTTCTTCCCAAAAAGGCACCATACTACCCCTTAGTAGGAGAGGGTGCCTGTAATGTAGCCGATCATACTGGTAGATGGTGTCTATCTTTTCATTTTCTTCCCAAATTATCATGCACATCACTTTAAGAGATTTGTTGTTCATAAGAATTCTATCACTTAAAACTAGCAAAAGCTGATTAATTTTCTTATAATCACCAACTGGATTATTTTTTCTGGCTTCTCCCTCTGCTACCATTCTACTATTCTGATAAGTAGAGCATCAACAATCATGTCGAACATCAATTTCAAACACTGGACAATCTTGCCAATAAGTACTTCATATTTAGTCCAAATAATAGTTAATCCATCCATACATTCTAGTTCAAATAGGGACTTTTAATTTCAATCCTAGCCCTGACTGATTACAATACAAATAATTAAAAGATTTTTGGAACATACAATCTAAGCATCTAGCCTTATTGGATTTTCCTCACAACATAACTCAAGACCATTCCAAACTATTTCCAAATATCTGTATTAATCAATACCCTAATATCTTCTCATGGACAGTACTGATAATACTGTTTGGTACTTCATATGGACCTAAATTCCTTCTTATGTGTGCAGTTAAACCTAAATTTGTGTAAAAAATACACAATTTAAGTGTGCATTTTTACAAAGATTCAATAAATCACTACCATAACGCATTACGCATTAGTGTGATTATTCCAAAAGCAGAGAGAATTTACAATAACAGTTGAAACTCTCACTATCGTTTTAAACTTATTTTTAGTTCATAATACAGCACATCTTTCATTAACATGACCTTCACCTTTAAGAAGAACAAATATAAGTTGTGATAGCAATCAAAAACTACTTAGTTACCTTCCCCAAGTATCATGGCCATCACACGTCAGTGGTCGTAGCTCATCATAAGGGTACGCATGCTTCATGTAACCATCATAAGCATGATAGAACATCCCTCGAACTTCTTCTCTGAAAATTAAGCAAAGATATTTGAAATTATAATCTAATTCTCCAACAGAGTAAAATAAAACTCTTATTATACAGTGTTTATTCCTGAAATATTTTAGTGACTGTACTCTCTCCTAAATCTGCATTTCAGTACAAAAAGTTAAAGGAACTACAATACTATAAAAGATGACCAATGTCTAGCTTTTTCGATTAGAAATGGAATAAATTATATTACTCTAGCTTCAAACACATAGTTTGTGTTCTTTCCCTGTATTCTTTATTGAATCCCCATTATTATCATTTATATATGAATATGCTAATATACGGAATGGAAGCTGTAAGAACATTTTTGACAAATCTCATTATTTGTTGTTCTTTCTAACCTTACTTATTATGTTCATTTAAAAAGGAAACATATACAGTACACTGTAACATAAGTATACTCTTTCATCTAGGCTTGAGATTCAACGTCCATATTTAGAAGTGTTGGCAATGTGTCTTTGTCTCAGACAGAGAATCCATATGAGAAAGTAAAAAAAGAAAAATGAAAAATAAGTAAAACAAATACAGTATTACCAAAATTTCTAATTGTTTCTGTTTCTGAAGCTTAAACTTCATTATGAAAATATGTCAGTACAAAATAAAAATGCACCCATATTAATATGCACAAACTGAACCTGTGCAATAGCTATATTCCATAAGCAATAAGAATATAAAAGGTCTTTTATTTCTAATACTGATAAGAGATATCCATACATGGTAGTGTATTAACATTTTATCAGTAAAAACTTTAATAATAACTATGCAAATACAAGGTCAAACTTATTTCAGCATCTCTCTCAATAAGAAACTACTACCATTATTACTACTCTATGCAACAGCTGTTGCTACTAATGAAAAGAAAGTCACAGGTAAGGGGTCTCTCTCAAAATAAGACCTATGTGTAGATTTTGCAAACAGAATATTGTTGGAATCTGAGCTTCTACTGTCCTGAAATATAGTAATCTAATGCTGAATACAGCTAACATGAAGATACACTATGCAGTACTGTATATGAAATGCTGCCAAGAAATCCCTTTTCTCTGTAATACATCTCGAAGCATAACATACTGAATTTATTATAATTATATATATATATATATATATATATATATATATATATATGTATATATATATATATATATATATATATATATATATATATATATATATATATATATATATATATATTTTTCCCCAACTTACAAATGAGTTAGGTTCCAGAAGTCTGCTTGTAAGTAGAAATGTTCGTAAGTAGTGTTTAGGTAAGTAAAACTACTATGCAGTATATACACTTAGTTCACTTTTTCCGCGTGTTTAAAATATGCAAAATTGGAATAACGCCTCCCAAAAATAACAATAAAAAAATGCGAAATACAAAAATAACGCCCGCTCAAAAAATTAGAACAAAAAAATTCTCATTTTTGTAAATAATCGACCGCCTCGGAGGCTCTTCCCTGCCATGCTGCCATGTGCTTCAGTGTGTCTTTACCCAGCATAGTGCATTGATATATCTCTTGTTCTAACTGTGTTTGTGTTTTCAATTCTTTTATATTTTAAAGTTTATATACTGTATTATCATGGCCAGTAAACGCCCAAGAAAAGACTGTGGAAGAGCTTCTACTCCCAAAAGAGCGAGAGAGGCAATAATTCTTGAAGTATAATTGCAAGTGTTGGGCCGTTAAGAGCGTGGTGAGAGTATGGTCGCCATTAATCCAGCGATGCATCTCAGTGAAAACACGATGTGGACTATCAGTGAAAATTAGGAAAAAATAAAGAAAAGTGCAAAACCTGGTATTAGTTTAACTGCGGCTAAGTCTTCATATTCTCGATCGGATATTATGGAGAAAATGGCAAAAAACGGTAAGTACGTGGATGAGCATTAAGTGCGTGGATATATCTCTTGTTCTAACTGTGTTTGTGTTTTCAGTTCTATTTTACAGATTATAGGACTGTACTATCATGGCTAGTAAACACCCAGGAAAAGACTGTGGAAGTGCTTCTACTCCCAAAAGAGCGAGAAAGGCAATAAACTTTGAAGTAAAACTTCAAGTGTTGGCCCGTTATAAGCATGGTGAGAGTACAGTCGCCATTAAATGGCCGATGCATCTCACTGAAAGCATGCTGCACACTATCCGTGAAAATGCGGAAAAAATAAAGAAAGTACCAAAGCTGGTGTTAGTTTAACTGCGGTTAAGTCTTCATATGTGCGATTGGATATTATGGAGAAAATGGAAAAAATGCTAAGTACGTGGATGACCACTAAGAACAAACAGCATAAAAACTTGCCATATAATATCGTCAGGGAAAAAGTGCGTGAGAGCTACGAGCACTTGAAATCCCAGGTGGAAGGCGAAGAAGTAAAACCCTTTACAGCTAGCTCTGATTGGTTTTCTAATTTTCATCATAGATTTGGATATTTCAACCAAAAATTACAAGGCAAGAGCGCATCAGCTGATACGGAGGCGGCAAAACAGCTTCCTGCCGAATTAAAGGCCATCACAGAGGAAGGGGGATATACGTCAAAGCAGATATTCAATATGGACGAAATTGCTTCATTCTGGAAGCAAATGCTAGAAAGGACGTATATTTCTATAGAAGAATAACATGCTTCAGGATATAAGGCATCGGAAAATCCTCGTGCACTAAAGGGTTACTATAAAGAGTTACTGCCAGGGCACTGTTATTCAAATAAAAAAGGATGGATGACTGGGAGTATTTTTAAATATTATTTCTGGACATGTCTCCCAAACGAGTTAGAAGTGTATTACAAGAGTCAGGATTTACCCTTCAAAATTCTTCTCATTTTAGACAATGCTCCATCCCATCCTCCGTCAATCGCCGATCTTCATCCTCATATAAAAGTTGTGTTTCTGCTGCCAAATACAACTTTCCTACTCCAACCAATGGACCAGGCTATAGTGCATTCTTTTAAAGACCTCAGCAGTAAGACTGACGTCAGCATAGGCGACCTTGAGTGAGCAGCTGAGGCCGGCGATATCTCGGCGGTAGACATTAAGAAGACTGCAGTTAAGGATTACTGGAAAGAGTTTAATATCAAGCACTCCATTTGATATGTGAAGGATTCTTGGCCTGAAGTTACACAGTCATATATAAATGGAGCATGGAAGAAGCTTTGCCTGCAGTTAGTGAGCTTTTTCACAGGTTTTGATCTCAAGGAATGGCTGTCAAAGACAAGACTTGAGTGCGTTCAGCTCACACATCGTGTGGGATTCACCGACGTTGATGAGGAGGATGTGGATGGCCTTCTTGCTTCCCACATGGAGGAATTGACTGCCGTGGATTTGGAGGACATGGATGGTGAACGACAACGCGAGGAGAAGGAGGAAAACGAGGCAGCAGCACTTTCTGTGAGCCCCATGAAATCACTCAGTGAGTAGATCGACTCAATTTTTTCACCTTATAGAGAGTGCCTTGGAAATTTTGGATAAGGACGATTCCAATATAGTGTGCAGGCATGACATTTAGAAAGGTCATGCATGATATTTCCTGCTATAGTGAAATTTTAAAAGAAAAGAGGGGGATTGCAAGGCAAGCAACTCTTGATGCTTACCTTCTCAATCAAAAGAAGTGATTTTGATGACCCTCAGCCCAACACATCTAAGCAGAATGAACCCCAACCACAACCAGGGGTTAGCTCTCCCCATTCCTCCTCCTCCTCTTCACCTCCCTCTCCTACCGTTTAACTCACCTTTTCAACGCCACCCCGCTCATCCCAGTATGACTGTTGCCCATCGAACATAGAGTGAGTACACCTCTGTAATATTTTAAGCTTTTTTATGTTAAGATTTTAATATCATACTACAATATTATATTCAAGCATTGCATAATAAATAAAAATGAGTTTTCTAATGTTGTTTTTAATTTTTAATGGCAGCTTTATTTATTTTTGCCACTAGGGCTTGGCTCTTCCACTTCCTCCTCTTCTCCTCCTTCTTCTACCGCTTATATCACCAGCTCACCTCAAACGCGCTCGACGTCTGTTGCTCGCCGTATATAAAGTGAGTAGAATGTGTGTTACATTTTTCATTTACATCATTACTGTGTAATGAATATGAAAAAACAGTCTAGTTTTGCTATTATTAATTTTTTTGTTACTGTATCTATTTATTTTTGCAGCTAGGGGTTCGTTCTAACGCTTCCCTCTCCTCTTCTCTTACCACTTATGTAAAATGCTCGCCGCCCCCACGCTGGGCCCATACCTGTTTTCACAGTATTAGAGTGAACAGAATGTGTTTATATTTATTTTTGTTATAGTACTTCAGGCATTGCATAATGAAAATTATTTAGTTTTCTAGTCTAGTATTGTTAATTGTTTTTTACTTTTGCAGACAGAGGTTCGTTTTCCTCTTCTAATACCGCTTATGTCAAGTGCTCACCGCCACCACGCTCAACCCATACCTGTTGGTTACCGCATATAGAGTGAGTAGAATGTTTTATATTTTTTTGTTATAGTAATTCAGGCATTACATAATAAATAAAAATTAGTTTTCTAGTCTTGCATTTGTTGATAATGTTTACGTTTGCAGATAGAGGTTCGTTCTCCTCTTCTAATACCGCTTATGTCAAGTGCTCATTGCCACCACGCACATCCCATAACTGTTGGTCACCGTATATAGAGTGAGTAGAATGTGTTTCATATTTTTTTGTTACAGTAATTCAGGCGTTGCATAATGAAAATATTTGGTTTTCTAGTCTTGCATTTGTTCATTGATTTTTACGTTTGCATATGCAGTACTGTACAGTACTTAGGCTAAAGATGC
Organism: Halocaridina rubra; assembly: GCA_037179515.1. Taxonomy (NCBI): domain Eukaryota; kingdom Metazoa; phylum Arthropoda; class Malacostraca; order Decapoda; family Atyidae; genus Halocaridina; species Halocaridina rubra. The sequence goes on from JAXCGZ010015155.1 coordinate 106,572, forward strand.
TTAACTATTTCATAAAACATAAAGTATACAGTATTAATGAATTTTAATACAGAAATAATAATGTAAAAATACAGTACTATACAGTAATACATAAGTAAATAATGGGTAGGTTTGTGTCCGTATCTTTGAAAGTTCGTAATTGTTTGTAAGTAGGGGAGCTTCTGCATATATATATATATATATATATATATATATATATATATATATATATATATATATATATATATATATATATATATATATATATATATATATATATATATATTAAACCTAGTTCTTGGAATTACACGAAGATAGGTTCTCAGAAGTGACATGTAATGTGAAAATCGCGTAATGTAACGAGCAATTTTCCATGAGAAACGATGATAATGGGCATAGATACATTTCACAACCGTACATAGACACACTATGCCAAAGATATAAGATAAGTAAAGCATTTTATAAGTACATAACAAAGCAGAAAAACCTGTAGTTATTTATATTAACATGCAAATAGTGTAGAGTATAAAAGATATACAGATTTACTGTACAGTAAACAAATTAATGCACTCTATTATGCAGTGGGCAACAGGCATACACTGGGACATGCATGGTGGCAGTGAGCACTTAACTTAAGCGGTAGAAGAGGAGGAGGATGCGGGAGAACAAACCTCTATCTGCAAACGTTTTTGCTCTCGCATGCTTTTTCCCTGACAATATTATATGGCAAGTTTGTTTGCTGTTTGTTCTTTATGCATTTTTTCCATTCTCTCCATAATATCCGATCGCATTAAGCGGTAGAAGAGGAGGAGGATGAGGGAGAGCGAACATCTATCTGCAAATGTTTTGCCTCCTCCGTATCAGATGATGCACTCTCACACGCTTTTTCCTTGACAATATTATATGGCAAGTTGTTTGCTTTTTGTTCTTAATGCTCATCCATGTACTTAGCATAATTTTCATTCTCTCCATAATATCCGATCGCATTAAGCGGTAGAAGACGAGGAGGATGCGGGAGAACGAACCTCTATCTGCAAATTTTGCCGCCTACGTATCAGCTGATGCACTCTTGCACGCTTTTTCCCTGACAATATTATATGGCAAGTTTCTTTGCTGTTTGTTCTTAATGCTTTTTTTCCATTCTCTCCATAATATCCGATCGCATTAAGTGGTAGAAGAGGAGGAGGGTGCGGGAGAATGAACTTCTATCTGCAAACATTTGGCGCCTCCGTATCAGCTGATGCGCTCTCGCATGCTTTTTCCCTGACAATATACAAACCTTAACACAAACACAGTTAGAACAAGCGATATATACACGCAGTATGCTGGGTAAAGAGACACTGAAGCACATGGCAGCATGGCGGAAAAGTACCTCTGAGCGGTCGATTATTTACTAAAATTATTTTTTTTTTCCCCACCCATGGGCATTATTCTTGTATTTCGCATTTTTTTACTATTATTTTTTGGGGGCGTTATCCAATTTTGTGTATTTTAAACACGCGTAAGAAGAGAACTGAGTGTATATATATATATATATATATATATATATATATATATATATATATATATATATATATATATATATATATATATATATATATATGATGTAACCCGAATTTCAGAGTACAGTAAGTCGGAACATACCTAATAATGCTAGTATAGTTTCACCCTTTTTCATGCATTTCAGTTCCATTGTGATGGCTTCCCTTTTCTTCAAAGCACTGCCATCAGAAGAAGCTACTTACCGCTTGGGAGACATAATAAAGGCCAAAACTTATAAAAAAAAAAAAAAAAAAAAGCATAATAATCAATGGGAGATGCATCGTAACTATGAAACATTGTAACTCGATGATATCATTAACTGAGGACCCCGTGTGTGCGATATATATATATATATATATATATATATATATATATATATATATATATATATATATATATATATATATATATATATATATGAAAATAACTTTAGGACATCAGGAGACTCAGACTCGAACAGCAATCTTCTAAGTCATGATGCCTTGGCCAACTGTGCCACTACAACAAACAAAAATCTGCATTTCATGGCACAGTCAGTATGTGAAAGCATCTCTCCAATTAACCTTTAAAGCTGCATGTGTCATGAAGTATATATATTCACAGATAACTGTGCTATTATCAAACTATTATCCATGAAAACTTTTTTAGGGCATAAGGGGACTTCAACTCACGACACAAGCTGCAAAGTCAAGCTACCTTAACCAAAAGTATTACTATAACTGACTAAAGTTGTGCATCACATGGCACAGCCAGTATATGCAGCATCTCTCCCATCGACATTCAGTCAACTTGACAAAGTTGTACAAGGCGTTAAAATATATATTCAAAATTATACCGCGATATCAATATGACTATTATCCAAGAAAATCTTTACAGGACTTCAGGGGACTTGAACTCGCATCGCAAGCTACAAAGTCATGCTGCCTTAACCAACAGTGCCACTACAACAGACGAAAGTCTATATTTCACAGGATAGCCTGTATATGCAAGCTTGAGGTGGACACAAGGACTAAGGCAGGATATCCTTTCTAACGCCCGTCAGTGTATCGCGCCCCCCACTACTGTGGCAATCCCCTTATATGCCAGCAGCATCTGGTGTTCCCCAGTGGACACCCATCCAAGTATTGACCAGACCCAATGGGGCTTAACCTAGGTGATCAATTGAAAAGCGGGGTACCAAACATGGTATGGCCGCTGGCTAAAACTGTACTCAATATTGAGGGCAAAAGCTACATACTGAAGATACACAATAATAGGCACTAGAGATAAGAGATAACAAATATATACCTTAATTTCAGGGCTTCTTTGTCCGTTATTCCTAAAGAGGAGTAAATGAGACTGCATATTTGTATAAAAGTAAACAAGAATCTTAAGTAACAAATTCCCATCCTGCTTTCAGGAACATTTCTGAAGAATCTGACGAGATCACAGAATAAATCATAAGAGTTATGTAAGAGAGTTCTTGTGTATTATATTCTTCCTGATTTTTAACATTTTTATATTTCAATCACTATATATAATTATTTTTTACATATTCCTTTGTTATTAAGTAAAAAATTACATGCATACGAAAATATGATATAAATTTTAATCGATAATGTAACACGGAAAAAATACTTTCAGAGGTAAACAAACTTCTGTCAAATCTGACACGTTTTCCCTTGTGTGGAATGCTTTTAGACTTGCGTTTTGAACATGGTCACAAAAACTAAAAAGATGGCCTTGTCCCTCTGTTAATACAGAAATATGAAATAATGTCATATTTGGGATTTTCTGCTGTATTTTTATTTGACAAAATAAACGATGGTGCCAATAAATGTGTGTCACTCTGATTGGTAGTTTTGAATGTGCCCTAGCACATACACATAACAGTCCAGCATTCACGGTTTATAAGTATATTTTTCGCCATTATATATATATATATATATATATATATATATATATATATATATATATATATATATATATATATATATATATATATATAATGACAAAAAAAATACTTATAAACCGTGAATGCTGGGCTGTTATGTGCAATTGCCAGGGCACATTCAAAACTACCAATCAGAATGCCACACATTTATTGGCATCATCGTTTATTTTGTCAAATAAAAAAAAGATAATAAAATAATATATATATATATATATATATATATATATATATATATATATATATATATATATATATATATATATATATATATAGTAGTCGCCGTGGCTCAGTCGGTAGCGTCTCCGACTCTGAGGCGTCAGGTCGAGGGTTCGCGCCCCGCCACGGTCTGAGGTTAGCAAAGGCATGCACTCAGCGTAAGGATTACATCTGCCAAAACAAGTCCTTCGCAAGAAGGCAACCGTCCTAGCCCTTGGTTGATAAGGGAGTCCGTGACGTAAAACCGGAACCGAACCATATATATATATATATATATATATATATATATATATATATATATATATATATATATATATTGCACAACAGATTCAATTCAAACAATCATTTATAGTGTAATAGCTACTGTGGATGTGATATCACTTATTTGAAATAATAATTCCAGTATTTTTTTTCTTATTATCCCTAAGATTTAATACCTCTTCCTTTGACAGAGCATCAGCCTTGAAAAATGGTTATGCCACCCCCAAACCTGATGTGGTATAACACTATGAAGTAATGATTGATGATAAGGCAAGAGAAGCATTGGAAACAACCTATTGCATATGGTAAATTTGCTTATGGAGAATTACACCTTACAGCAGCACAGAATTGGAAGTGTTTTCGAATAAAAGATGTCTGGAATACAATAGGTATATATTCCTTTCCCAGAAATTCTTATAAATACTGTAAGAATATATATTGGCAAATTAAAAAATCCACAACAATCATACTCCAGATTTGTAATCAAAGGATTTTACAAATAATGGGCATATTTCATGAAATGCGGATAGTTATTTTGTATTTGTTTTACAGCTTTTAGGTGTGAGTAATTACTGAGAACTGCTATATAATATTGTCTTTTCACTATAAGTATTATTTTTTTTCATTTAATGTATTTTATAACTTCTTAATTACTACTAATTTAGTAGAATTTGGCTGATGTTCCATACTTTTTTTTGGGCAAGAACGCACATGGTATTTAACCCTTTGAGAAATACGTAACTCATCCAAATGATAATGCAAGTCATGGAGGTTACAATAAGTAGTTCCTTACACACCTCAAAAAATGACTACTAGACTCACAGATAATTGCTTGAGACAAGATACATTCCACTTAAAAGTGTGAAAGTAGAAGATCTTGTATCATTTCAGTACTATAGTTTTCATGATTTGATGAAGTTATAGAAATATTGATCTCTCTACAGACCATAGATAATAAGACGGCATAATTTTACTTTTAATAATCAAGAATTCATTATCTTTAGCACTATTATATTACCTCTTATTTTTAATTTTTATTTGATAAACTAAAATTATTCAGCTAAGATATGATAACAATCAAATTCCCTCAGGTGAGGCAAGAGAATTATCATGAAAGTTATTCAAGTTTTGCTTCTCATACTGAATACTAAAAGATAGCCGTATTGCTTGTGTATCAACATATATGAACCATGTTACATAATCCTAACATTCTGCGACCAATTAAGTTTTCTGTAGCATTTACTTCTTAACAAGGATGTCCATTCCAAGGGCTCTTTAGATCTCTTCATAATATTGTTTATAGTTTATGTATATTTGTGTAAATACATATTACCATAATAAGTTAGTATTGATCTCTTAATAGTATATTGCAATGTCTTTTAAAAAGTTCATTAATGTTGTTGACCTTGATAATACAGTCACGAGTTGGTGCATTTTTGTTCTACCTTCATTAAAATTTCTTTTAGTTAAGAGGAGGAGAATGAAGCATTGTTGTATGAACATAATTTTTTACTTGCAGCCCCACAATTTAGTAATATTTTGGTAGCATTTTTACTTATTTTCTCCAAGTTTTCAAGATCTGTCCGATACGCTGATGACCAAACTTGTATATTATACTCATATATTGGTTATAGGCTGATCCATTTAGCCTTAAGCTTTGACTTTCTCTTGCATATAGTTTCTCATACTTTATTAATGGTTGAAGATTACTACTAAAACACACGCTCAAAATTTTTTTCATACTCACTGACTCTATTACTGCTCCATTGATAGGCAGTCATATTTCTGAAGGGTTATCATTAAGTAGCACTTACATTATCGTGTATTTGAACGATTTTTCTATTACAGTATATATAATACTACTGTGGGCCTGCATCATACACGGTTTTAATAGTATGGCTTTGAGCATACATGCCTGGAATATATTAAAAAAAAAAAAAATTAAATATTTAATCAGAAGAAAATATAATTAACAACTACTTCACCTCATACATAAATCGTATCAGGTAAAGCGCAAGTACGATACAGTAATGTAGGCATGATCTAAAACACATATGGACAATTTTTATGACCTTCCCTGGCACGAGATATTTTTCATACTATTTCCGGCCAAACGTTTGCTTCAAAAATGTCGAATCTACTTATTAAATAATGTCATATTTACTTACATAATATTTTTAGCTATAAAAGTTGTATATCAGTAATATTTAGAAAAAAAAATGAATAAAAAAAGTAAAAATTAATCATCTTTATAATTATGAAAGTGTTGTACAGTATATCAAAGGAACGTCATCAGTTATTAATACTGTATATAATTTATGCATGTATTATATAGTGTCCTGTTCATTGTGTACTGTATCCTCTCAGAACATTTCTTTATATTTTGATTATTTTTATTCATATGGCTCTTCTCTTTAGCTTCCCAGTTTGTTGTATATTTTCATGAAAACCGAAATTAAAATAATTCCCAGTTTTGTCAAAAGTGGGTATCTTCAAATTGAAGATATGAAATAAAATACAGTACTCATTTTAGATGAAGGAGAAATATATTGTTTATAGTAATACTTTTTTTCTGCAGAGATGAGGTTGAGGCAAAATCGTGCAAATATCATCATCAAGCAGTCGTTTGTGTAATGTCTTTACTGAAGTAAAGATATCTATTTAAAGGCAAATTTAGATATATTTTCTTTTCAGAATCTACTTATTTATTTATTTATTTACATATATTTGTTAGATATCTATATACTGATTCATGTAGACTTATCATGTTGTCATATAATATGAATGCATATAGTTCTATAATGTATGTTTGGTATGACACCTCTTTATTAATGATTTTAGATTACTTAAATTTAAAAAAAGTTATTTATTTCTGATAGCCATTCCGGTCTATATTAAATTTTCTATCTTTATCAAGTAATTTTACTAAATGAATTACTAGTCATTTTACCAAGATTTAACATTTTTTGCTGAAAAGTGTATCCAAATGCAAGCACATGATAAGTAGATAAGATTCCCATCATTATTGGTTATCAGATAAACCTGACAGTGCCATTTATATCAAGTGCCTTACCCTTAGCTTTCTCTACTTAGCATCACTGTATGTCATATAATCCCAGTTGAGTTTACACACAACCGATTGATAAATGTGTGGATGAATGACCTAAGTATAAATGTGACTCGTGTTGTAGTGTAATAACTTGCTGTAGAATATTGTTTTTAGTGTCTCCTGATAAATTTAATTTAACAGGTAAGTTGCGAGTCATTCTGTTCTGAGTTTATAAACGCTACATTACCTCATATCAGAGTAAACTTATATGCACACAAATTGTGATATACACTATATGAACTCATGGCTGTGCTTTGTTTTTTCCCAAGAATGACACACTTCATCTCTACTAATGAATAACATTAAATGCGAGACGGTGATTCCATATTAGATTTGACAAACTTGCTTGCACAGTCCTTGTATTATTTCCTTTGTGATAATTTACAATCATCATTACATGTTAACACACACACACATATATATATATATATATATATATATATATATATATATATATATATATATATATATATATATATATATATATATATATATATATAGTATAAGTGAATCATATTTTACGCCGACCAGGACTCGAACCTAGGATATATATATATATATATATATATATATATATATATATATATATATATATATATATATATATATATATATATATATATATATATATATATATATAGGTATTCAGTTGAATACGTTCGTTCCCTGGCTTAGCAGTTAGCTGAGAGGTTTGCTTTTTATTTTATACCTTCAGTGGTGTAGTAGGTAGTGCTTTGGCACAAAGAACATGCATCCTAGGTTCGAATCCCGGCCAGGGGCAAAATATGTTTCATTTATGTTTTCACGTATACTGTATCAATATTTATTTAATATTATATATATATATATATATATATATATATATATATATATATATATATATATATATATATATATATATATAAAGAGAAGATTCACACACACACAAAGTACATTTTTAGTGTAAGAATATTAACAGGATGTTGTTGAGCAACGAAACGGTAAATGCAAACCACTTTCATACATTTCAAGACAGGTATGAAAAGTATTAATGAGTAAAAAGATCAAGCCGATCAGGACCCGGGGACTTACAAGCTTAGGATTCCTTCATGTAAGCAAATGTAAGGGTAGCCTTCAGGCACATGGACAAGGAAATGTTCAGAAATATTTATGTAACCTATGTGAGGCCAAAACTCGAATATGCAGCCCCCTTTTGGAATCCGCACTTGAAAAAGCACATAGCTAAGCTTGAAAAAGTTCAAAGACATGCCACGAAACTGGTGCCAGAAATACGCAATCTCAGTTATGATGAGAGGCTGAGGGAATTAGACTTACCATCACTCGAAGCTAGAAGAGTGAGGGGGGATATGGTGACAGTCTTTAAATTCCTTCATGGTTATGATAGAGTGGATAGGGATAGATATTTTGATATGGCTGGCTCTAGAACTAGAGGTCATAGTTTGAAGCTTCGTAAGAAAACTTCTTTGCAGGATGTAAGGAAATACTTTTTCAGTGTAAGAGTAGTTGATACCGGTAATTGGAATTGGCTAAGCGAGGAGGTAGTTAATGCTATCTCAATCCATAGTTTTAAGGACGGGTATGATAAGTATCACTAAGTATAAAATGGAACCGATGAGGAGACGGGAAGATACGAGTTTTGGGCTCTTTCCCGTAAACACAATTAGGTAATCACACACACACACCACACATATATATATATATATATATATATATATATATATATATATATATATATATATATATATATATATATATAAGGGGAATAGGTTAATATAGTAGAATACTGCAGCAGCAATGTTACATGAGGTCAAGCAACATGACCGCAGGGGAGGTGTTGAGCAGGTCATTGGGTTTGAGAGGGTGGGTGTGGTTTTGATGATATACGGAAGTGTCTCTCTGTCAAGGGGGACAGTGTCTGTACACAGGATATTTCACGTAGCGGACAATGACGGTAGTGAGAGGGAAATAATAGGAATGATCCCGTTGCGAGGCGGAGTCATTATCGAGGTGGGCGTGTCTCTTTTTAGGGCAGTTAAGAGCTAAACAGGAACAAAGTAATGTGCTTTAATTACTTGGCAGTTTACTCGCACCTGTGTACATCGTTTCCATAGATGAAGCTAGTTACGTGAATTTGTATATTTTGGAGTATCTCTTACTTGTATTATTTCATGTATCGAAGTCTGTAAAAATGCCTTAAAGTTTAGCAGTAACGTTATGGAGAGCCTTGGAAGAAGCCCTTTGGCAGGCCATTGAGGGTGTCGACCTCTGCTAGTCGTGTGCTGAACAGAATTGCCAACATGTCCGACCTACTTAAATTTATATATATCTAACTGAGTAATTTACGCTATCTCATATGTATTAAAACATATATATGATAATAGTATAATGAAATAAAGTTTATTTTATAGTATTAATACCTATCTTTCAAAATTAAAAGTTCATATGAATTTAAAGTTCATCAGGTAATTTGGGTTGGTAATATGAGCGTCTATGAGCATATGCGTCACACAGGTGAACCTGACTAAGCACCCAACAATCGCCACTGACTCGCAGTTCTTGTATTGTTTCTACATTTACATATAAACAATACTAATGTATAATAAATTTCAGCTTAGTAATATTATAATAGCTTCGCTGTTTTGTAGACATCGTATGAAAAATCTTATAAATGCACGAGGGTAGTAGTATATATTATATAGTGCAGTATATACAATATATATTACTTACTCATAGCCGAATTAGTTTTTTGTATAATTACCACATTTGATAATAAATAATTCATATAATCATCATAAACTAAATAAATTTACAATAAGGAATACAGTATATAAAAAGCTGGAACTTCTAAAAGAAGCAATACTCAAAGTGAAAAAATAGCTCCTTTGATGGGTGTAGTCATGGTCGCACCTCGTCACTCAGGTGAACAGAAGACAAAAACAACCGAAAGTTTGAAAACAGGAGTAGTGTGGCATTATATACGATTGAAGAACGTCACAGCCTCCCAATTACCACTTTGCAATCATGTGATCTGGATTTACGGTGATTTTACAGTACTTAGTGAGAGTTATTAAGGTGAAAATTAGCTTACAATGGGTGAAATAAGAAACCCTTTGGATGATGGTTTTCACTGGATGTGCCCTGGGTGATCACCCGTTTGCATATTTTGACAGGTGGTTGCGAGGCAAAACACCGCACTTTTGCAACGTTTGTTAAACACTAAATAAGTTAGATGTAGTATTAATGAACAAATGCGACTGTAATGCCTTATAATATCGCCTCATTTTGTGCCTTTCAAAGTTATTATCGAAAAAGATCCGTCTTGACATCACTGGAAGTGCCTTGTGATATTCTTTTAGTAGACAAACTAAATCAGTTGTTAATCGTGAGAATTGATATTTTTTATTGAGTTATATTATCCTTCATTACAATTCATGTGATTTTCCAATAAATTCCGTCCATTGTCGTTTGACAGCCTTAGACCTTAAGTGCCATTATGTAGGTACTAATTGGTAAAAGTGAGTTCTCCTCTTATGATAAGATCTGATGTATGTGAGAGGGTTAATTCACTATGCTCAAGACTACTACCCCAGGCCAACCTGCGGCTAGACCAGCCAGTAGTCCTAGGGGCCATAGTGGTGTAGAAGAGGAAGGAGTTCTTAGTGGCGATAATGGTAATATTAAGAGCAATGACGTGGTGATAACAGCAGGATCTGACCATTGGTCAGGTCAGGTAGTGGAGGCTGTAGTGTGTGTGGGTAGTGAAGGGGGTATTGCAGTTCTGGGAGGCTCAGACAATGGAGAATTTCCATATTTGGGTGAAATTAGTTCCGGAGTCAAGTATCAACGCGGAGGACCTTCTTTGGCACCCGGTGCCATCTTGTTGGAGATTCAAGGCCAAAAGGTGGCTGGTTACACGCAGCGTGATGTAGTGGCTTGGATCAATCATTGCACGCGAAATGGTAATCCCTGCGTCATACGCACTGCTCCACCAGGTAAATAAATTTGACTGAACTTTTCATCAGTTTATATATATTAATGATCAGAAAAGAAATTATCTTGTTAGGATGATTACTATATGACATGGTGTTTATTGGGTTTTTAAATTTGCACAGTAATGCAGTATTAAAAGCTGTGATTTCAGCATTTTAAGGAAATTTTTTACAGTTGAACCCATCTCAATTTGTAGGTGAATATTAAAATTTTTCTATGGTTTTCTTATTTGTTTTGAATGAATTTGATCTTGTAAACCGTCGAAAAATGTGTTAACCTAATCTAACGAAGCCAGACTAACCTAAATGAGAAATGGTAATTTACCACAGTTTGCTGGGTCATATTCATTCAAAATAATGAAAGACCATAGGAAAAATGTCTTAATTTACTATTTTTTAGGTTTGGTTAGGTTACGTTAGCCTACATATTCCAGTGATTTTCAAGGTCAAATATATTAAAAAAACATTAAAAACATAGGAAAAAATATAATTTGCACTTCCAAGTTGAGACGAATTCATTTTGATATACAGTACCTTTCAGTACGGTGTTTTTAGATTATATTCTCAAAAAAATATTGTTTGAGTCATCATCTGAAAAGGCTGTATTATTTCTCATCTTTCTAAGAATAATTCTTCAATACATAAACTCCCAGCATTGATGACATGAATGCTGAATGAGTTCAGGTTACTTCAGGTAGCAAGAGTCCGCTTTCAGAACTGATGGTTGCTTCTATCTCCTGTTATTTATTTCCTATATTTAGATCCTTTTAATCCCGTTTGCAGTCTGAGCCGTGGGAATACTTACTTTGTTCATTTGGCTCGCAGATTATACCTTTAACATTCAGCTTGTCATCTCTTACTTATACAAGAAATATTATATGAGGCATATTATGAATATCAAATACTATTGAGCGCTAAATGCAATGGGCATTAATGTTAAACATTTAATTTTTGATAGACAGAATCACAAGCTTTCATGATATAGTGTGCACACTATATCATGATGAAAATTACCATTATTCAGCATTATATCGTTGATCATGCAGATTGTCCATAGTTATTTAATAATGTAAAGGAAGGTTGTTGTTTACAATATTTTTTTTTAATCTTGATTGTATCAAAAGAACTGCAGCAAAAATATTTTAGTTTGGTTATGTTGCATTTTAACAAGATTAGCTATACAGGGAATAGAGAGAAAGAGAGAGAGATTGAATATATAACTTTTTCTTTACAATCTGATGAATATATTACTGAAAAGTATAGACATTAGGTGATCACAACCCTACCAAGATCTGAGTATGGCAGCAGGGTTTCAGCATACCCTGTTTTTCCTAACATCTGTTTTTAGCCATTTTTAGTCTGTGATTTTTGTTGTACAAATTAGGTTTTTTGCTTGCAGTAATTCAGAAGTTCAGATGCTGTACTGTAGCGTATGGCTGTAAATATAATGTAGGCTATTTGGCTCGGATATAGCAGAAGATCTGTTGTATGTTGCGCAATTGGATATTTGTTCAGTTTCCATTTAAAAATATAATTGAAGGGTGTAGTTATTTCTGCTAATTGTTATTTATATTTTGCATAAAGAAGGGAGTATATGCATATATTTTCTTTTCATTGTTTCATCTTTTTTTCTTCTTTTTTTTTTACTCCAACCCTTAATTCATATTTAACCAATTATTTTTTTTCTTCAATTATTACTGTATTATAATTTAGTCCAATCAAGAAGAAAAAGTTGGACCTAATTTATTTTTTTTAGCTATTATAGCATTTCTTGATGAAAGGCTTTATTTACATACATAGATATTGAATTACTGGCATCACATAACTAGAGATTGTTATTTATCAGTAATTAAGTATATTAAAGCATTTTCAGATCGGATATAATCTAAAACTTAAACAGAATAATTCATTTCACCCTAGTGATAATTTGTTGACAGTTACTTGACAGTACATGTATTAAAGTACTGCAACTATTTAGATGATTCATGTTGAGCAACTATTTATATACAGTACTTTCATACTATTCATATGTGTTGATTACTATTTGTACTTTACATCTCTTTTTGTTTGAGAAGGTTTTCTTTTGATATTTAATTTTAAGTTCTTTGAGTTGGTTATTTAGGTGCGGTCCAGGTAAAGGGGAGAGGCCTATGACTTTAAAAGAAGAAGAGAATTGATATTCTGTACTTAATTTTATAGGGGAAGAAGAAAGTCCTTAAGTATTACATTAATCTCTTTGAATACGGTCTTTATTACACTAAAATTATCTCAAAGTTGATATTATATTGTAATTTGCATTCTTGTTATTGTACATGACTAGGGTTAAGGAAATTCTTTCGGAAAAATAAATGTTAATAGCCTGAACTTACAAGCCGTGATTAGGCCATATGTGATAAAGATCTGTTTATATGAAGAATATATTTCATAATACTGAGGTCGCAATTGATTCTATTTTCCATTCCGCTTACATAGATTTGTATTGTTTCATAACCATTTTGAGACTAATAATAAAGCACGAATTGTTGGCCCTGATAATAGATAATTTATTGGAGGTAGCTAATGGTGACTGCTGATTATTGCAACCATGATGGTTGAGTTTATTATGTTTTACTTATGCTGCAAGATGTAATCAAGGGTGTGAGAGAAGCCAGGCACTGGTGAGCCTTTGCCACCCTGAACTTTTCTTGTCGCAAAAGTTAATTGAAGGGGTGACGATGGTCAGGGCTCAGTTGATCCCTTACTCCGTTACTTCTTATGTTGTTGGTGAATTAATTTATTGTACACTATAGCATCAGTCCAGTATATAAATCAAGACTCAATAAAACAAATTTTGAAACTAAAGAACTGTTAGGAAAAACGTGGCTTATTTCGTATGTTGTGATAATCTTTTGGGTTTTATAGATATGACATGATCGGACAATATACAGAGAAAAATAATCAAGGATGGTATAATTTTATATACAATTAATGGGGGAAACAGCCAAGGTATATGTATGTACAATTTTAAAGCCTGATTAGTATTCGCATAAACGTTTCAAGACGAGCAAATTATTTTTGTTATAAAAATCTGATAATGATAAAAAATAAGAAAGGATTTTGATATAACTTAGGTTCATTTAAATTGGACTTACTTTCCGTAGCTGTATTTTATGTTTAGTTTTGTTAATTCACTAAACTGTATTTTATGTTTAGTTTTGTTAATTCACTATACCCTTATATTGCTAAACTATGTGGTTATCGTTTGAACCATTATTTGCAATCAAAGATATTGTAGCAGAATCCCAGTTGAGATCACCTGTTCTTCTCATATATTTAATATTAAATTTATGCAAGTGTTTATTTATTTAATTGGTCTTATATTCACCTATAGGCTACTGTCAACTTACATGTAGAATATTTCTTAATTCTGAGGAGTTATATACTCACCTGTATAGTCATCTTCTATGTAGAATATTTCGTAATTCTGGTTTATGAATACAATCTCTCGCCCATTAGATATTTAATGATGACCTTAGTGAATTAAATAGAGGTTGAACATGATGTTAGCTGATGTTTATATTCCGAAAAGTTTGCTTGTTAACATAAAAAGGGCTATGATTCTTTGCTTTCAGTACGATTCAAGGTCATTTTTCTTATTAAGTGAAGGTTAGTGTGACATTTATGATTGATAGAATAAAGCAACGGACATTTTTGTTTTATTAATATTATTTTTTCCTTACAAAATGAAATTAGGCCTATCGTGGTTAAGGCTTATTTTGTTTTCATTTTTTTTTCACATTTTGCGCCAACTTCTTTGAGAAATTAAATCATAGAATGAGTGAGAATTAAGCCCTTTAATACAATAAGAGAGAGTGAGAAGTTATTAAGAGTGAAATTTTCATTAACTTTATTGTTTGTGCCTAAAAAAAGTGAAACTAGGCCTATGGTTTTTTTTTTTTTTTTTTTTTCCAACTTCTTTGAGAAATAAATTATATTATGAGTGAGAGTTTTGCCCTTTAAAACAATAAACGAGAGTGAGAAGTTAAGAGTGGAAATTTTCATTAACACTTTTGTTTGTTTGAAAAAAAAAATGAAACTAGGCCTATCGTGCTGAAGGCTTATGTTGGTTTCATATATATATTTTTTCTTAATTTTTCCCAACTTCTTTGAGAAATAAATCATGATATGAGTGAGAATTTGGCCTTTTAAAATAATATAAGTGAGTGAGAAGTAATTAAGAGTAAATTTTCAGGTTTTTTTTTATATTTATATATAGTTTTTCTTGTTATTATCGAAGGTGTTGATGTTATCATCGCCTGTTTACAGATCTGAAAACCTGCCGCTTTGTGTGTTGCAGCAGTCCCGTAGGTCAGTCAGTGGCTTTTTAAAAAAGAATACCACTAGACAAGCTTTTCTATTCTCGATTATCGTAGATATACCACAAGACAAGCTTTCCTAGTCCCAAGTAGAATATACCAGCACACAAACTTTCCTAGTCTCGAGTAGATTATACCACCAGACAAGCTTTCCTAGTCTCGAGTAGATTATACCACCAGACAAGCTCTCCTAGTCTCGAGTAGATTATACCACCAGACAAGCTCTCCTAGTCTCGAGTAGATTATACCACCAGACAAGCTTTCCTAGTCTCGAGTAGATTATACCACCAGACAAGCTTTCCTAGTCTCGAGTAGATTATACCATCAAACAAGCTTTCCTAATCTTGAGTAGATTATACCACCAGACATGCTTTACTAGTCTCGAATAGATTTTACCACCAGACAAACTATCTTAGTCTCGAGTAGATTATTCCACCAGACAAGCTATCTTAGTCTCGAGAAGATTATACCACCAGACAAATTTACGTAATCTTGAGTAGATTATACCACCAGACAAGCTTTCCTCGTCTTGATTAGATTATACCATCAGGCAAGCTTTGCTAGTCTTGAGTTATCACCATACAAGCTTTGCTAGTTTCAAGTAGATTATACCACCAGACAAGCTTACCTAATCTTGAGTAGATTTTACCACCAGATGTGCTCTCCAAGTCTTGAGTTGATTATACTACCAGATGAGCTATTTTAGTCTCGAGTAGATTATACCACTAGACAAGCTTTTCTGGTCTCAAGTAGAATATATCACCACACAAACTTTTGTAGTCTCTAGTAGATTGTATCACCAGACAAGCTATCCTTGTCTCGAGCAGATTATACCACCAGACAAGATTACGTAATCTTGAGTAGATTATACCACCAGACAAGCTTTCCTTGTCTCGAGTTGATTATACCATCAGGAAAAGCTTTTCTAGTCTCGAGTATATCACCAGACAAGCTTTGCTAGTTTCAAGTAGATTATACTACCAGACAAGCTTTGCTAGTCTCAAGTAGATTATATCACTAGACAAGCTTTACTAGTCTCGAACACATTATGTTTTCCTAATTTCGAGTAGAACTATATGCGTAGCTTTTCTCGAAGCGAGTAAGACACGTATATGCATACAGCATGTATTATTATCGTCAAAGTTTATTGTTATTATTGCACTTTCCACTATTATGCCTTTGATTATTTATTTGTGCTTTTTATGATATTTACGATATATTGTTAGTAGCTGATAAAAGCAGCACTTGTTTCATTATTGAATTTTTATATCTGAAGCACCATTTCATTACTTTAACTGCTTAAAGTCTGTTAAAATTTTAGACATTTTAGTAGCTACAGTTTTTTTTTTTTTTTTTTAGTTGTATTTGTGTGCAGTAGATGCTACTAAATGGAAGTTTTAAATGCATTTTGAATGTCTCATATATATATATATATATATATATATATATATATATATATATATATATATATATATATATATATATATATATATATATATATATATATATATATATATATTATTATTATTATTTTTAGCATTATTATTATTACTCTCAAGTGAGGAATTTTTCATCCTCTGCTTCCTTAGTGTTAATTCCTTCTTACTCAGCAGTTTCTTCTTTTTCCTGGCGTGGGTTCCAGGCTGCACCCAAGATGAGGTTAGAAAGGACATTCACTCTGGGTAACGGTCACACCTGCCGAAACCAAAGTCCTCCCTAGTGGAAAAGGGAGTCTGTGGCGTAAAACCGGCCACTCACATTTTCAGATGGCATCAGGTTGAGCATAAAACAGAAGTCTAGAACGCTGATATGAAGGTCTGCTCGTGAGGGAAAAATTATATATCACAGACGTGTTAAGATGTAAATTAGTCTTGGTATATCGGTGGTGATATCAAATAAAGAAATTGATTAGCCAATGAATACCTTTAATCGCTTTTTCTGATATGATGAAAGTATGCAACGTAGCCTAGGGTTATTGACTAATTTAGGTAGTTTCTGAAATCTGTCACATGTAGGCCTAAAGTCGCTATGTGATCGTGAAAATTTATAAGCTTTGCTTGAACACAGCCTCGTTATCTCCGTTATATGGTACGGATATATAGTTGATAATTCTTATATGAGTACAAGAAGGAAATGCTTAGAAAGATAATCATGTATGTTCAGTTGTTCTGGAAGACGAATTTGCTATTTTTACATTAACATAGGCCTATACGAGTTTATTTAATAAGAACTGACATGAGTCAGGGTTTTTTTTTCAGCATATTCTGTTCTTGGTACACTATTTTTTTTAAGTATTTTTCAACAGACGAGGTCCATTGCATTAAATGTTAGTAATTTATTTAGCCTATAAAGAAAGAGAAAATATGTTCGTAGAGGCAAAAAGAACACACTAAGTAAACGTAATAATTCATGAGTAAAAGTTGGCAAGAGCACAGACACGCACACACACACACACACAGCTGAATTTTCCTATATGCATTATAGAACAACATCTTCAATGTTAGTTTTATGACCGCACAGGCGGCTTAAGTACTTTGCACTCTCTCTCTCTCTCTCTCTCTCTCTCTCTCTCTCTCTCTCTCTCTCTCTCTCTCTCTCTCTCTCTGGCTAGTACAGTGGTAACGCGCTGGCTTCGCATTCATGAGGTCGAAAGATCGGTTCCCGTCCAAGACCGAGAGTTTAAGCTGTTTACTGGCAGGAACTGCTGTGGGTGGACACCACAGTGGGGGGTTGGGGCTTACCCTGGCTGACGAATACCCATTGTATTGAAATGGAAATAAAGTATTATTATTATTATTATTATTACTCTCTCTCTCTCTCTCTTATTCTTGGAGACGTAATAAAGGATCTGTTTATATTTCTGAGGTCTTGCAAATGTGGTAGGCTTTAGATATTTCGTATTCCGACCACGTGCTTGGTTTGCTCCCAAGCAGAATTTCATTAGAAGAAAGTAGTTGGGGGTTTACACTGAACATTAAATTAACTGCGATAGATACCCTGATCTGCCTTTGTAACGGTTCTATAAGTAGTTCAGTGTACTCTGTTCCTTACCCAGGAGGTTCCGAGTTTAACTTTCCAATTATTCTTTCGTCAGTATGAGTATAAGATGACGAGAATATAGACATATGTGATAAGCCATTATATTCAATACAGCAGGCTCCGTCAGAACACCACGAGGTGTGTAGGACCAATTGTGGAAGAGAAACCAAGAAGTAAGAGAGGTGCTAAGGCCAGAAATTTCGGTCTTGCAGCTATAGGCCTTCAGCTCCCGTATTTTCATTCATTGGAAGTTCTGTCTGTTTGAAACTAGTTTTGCCACATCAACATTCCGTAAATGTGGTCAGTTTATTGTTTTACAGTCTAATAATAATGTTGCTGATGACTTTTGAGGCAAATTCATGAAACCAGTCTAGTTAGTTTTCCGCAAATATTGAGGCAAATTCATGAAACTAACCTAGATAGTGTTCCGTACTAGCTACCTCTCTTGTTGTAACTTTTATCAACTCGGCAGGTTTAGTGAGTAGTATATCCATTACCGAATCAGTCATGGAACACAGTCATGTGCTTGGGCTCGATAAGTACACATACACGCACATACACTCAGACACAGCTTGTTTTGCGTCATTCATAGTAAAGGCTTCTGATGTATGGTTGTTAATGAAGGTCTATTTTAGATGAAGGAAAGAAACTCTACATGTGTAAGTGCAGGATAAAAGGAAGCCAGATTCAAAACTTGTGTGATGCAGAACTCGAGGGTGTTAACCTTTTTGATTTAGAGGAGAGTTTCATGGGTATTTACGAGCATACACGTGTCCGTACCTCTTAATAAGAATAATGATGATGATGATGATAATAATAATAATAATAATAATAATAATAATAATAATAATAATAATACTTTCTCCGTGTTCCCCTGCGTGTCGTAAGAGACGACCAAATGGGTCGAAGCGAGGGGGCTGGGAATCCCCTCCTCTGAATTTCACTTCCCAAAGAGTCAGACTATTTAGACATGACTCAGCCATTCCCCTTATAAGGGGAAAAATGGCTCAAGTATATAAATTATAATAATAAAAATAATAACAATAATGATTATTATTATTATTATTATTATTAGGGGAGACAGCCAAGGTAGATAGATAATTATTATTATTATTATTATTATTATTATTATTATCATCATCATCATCATCATCATCATCATCATCAGATACAGATATATAGACCATTTATGACTTCCAGCCACCAAGGTTATTGAATGAAGGCATTGTTCAAGCACTGACCTTACACATCCAGTGACGTTATCACTTAGCTTGTAATAATAATAATAATAATAATAATAATAATAATAATAATAATAATAATGTCTACCTCAATATAATGGCCCGATGCAAGCCTTCATTGTTATAACAATAGCAGGCTGTGAGTGTGTGTGTGTGTGTGTGCGCGCGCGCGCATCATTTTGTGTTTGACCATTGCCCTGTTGTTTTTTTCTTCCTTGATATTGTAGCGGATGACAAGAGTTCCGTCATAAGGGCCATTGGTAGATTGAAAGTCATTGTAATGTATCATTGACGTTGCATTGTGTTGGGTTTCCGTTCATGCACTTCCGGCCATTCTCTCTCTCTCTCTCTCTCTCTCTCTCTCTCTCTCTCTCTCTCTCTCTCTCTCTCTCTCTCTCTCTCTCTCTCTCTCTCTCTCTCTCTCTCTCTCTCGCACACACACCGCAGGTCAGCAACCATGGTATCATTGCGTATTTTGTAGTGGCATGAAGTGACCTCCGTGTTTGTGTATGTATTGTAATTTTGTACAAAAGTTCATCATTCACTAATTTAATATGATCTTGAATATTTTATTTATTTATTATTTAAGGTTTTGTATTAATAACCAGTGTAAATTGTAAACAAAAGTTTATTATTGTTATTATTATTATTATTATTATTATTATTATCATTATTATTATTATTATTATTATTATTATTATTATTATTATTATTACTATTATTATTATTATTATAGCAGCATAATAGTATTTTTACAATCGCGTCTCGTTAAGCACCTTTTATATTTGTCTCACAATTTTCATATAAAGTATATATCCTATTTTTATATCATAACACTGGATTCTAGTCAAAAAATTTCAAGGTCATTTGAATATTAAAGCAACATTTCTCATCAGCTTTAAGAATATACATATCAACTTTGATGAATAGTAGTCTCCATGTCGCCATGTGGTCTCCACTCCCAATCGGGCCTTTTGTTTTCATGGTGATAATGAATTTTACGGTGAATAGCGAAAGGGGATGGGGAGGTGTCGAGGCTCACAGGTGGTAGTTGGATGCTGATCTGGCTATTCATTCATCATCTATGAATTGCCTTTATTTCCTACTGGATACTGATGCTTTAGGGTGCTGCTACTGCGACGGATCGCGCCCCGTCCAGGCAAAAGAGTTTAAGCTGTTTACTGGGGAGGTTACTGCTGTGGCTGGGCACCACAGTGGGGTTATTGGGCCTGTGCCGGCTGGCGACCACCCTACGGGTCCTCCATGATCCGTTCCACCCATCCGTGGTGGAGAATCTAAAAAATAAGATGCTACTGCCTCAAAACAAATATTTCATCTTTTGGGCTTTTCCAGGAAGGAAGGACACACTGACCCGCTGTGTTTGCGCAGACGGAGAAGGCCTCCTACGCATTTGCGTCAACTTAATGACTTGGCTCTTTTGTAAGAGTAATACAAAAAGAGGTTTTTATTATATTAATGGGTTTATATTAACTCCTTTATGACTTGGCTCCTTTGTAATAGTAATGTAAAAAGAGGTTTTTATTGTATTAATGGGTTTATATTAATTCCTTTATGACTTGGCTCCTTTGTAATAGTAATGTAAAAAGAGGTTATTATTATATTAATGGGTTTATATTAACTCCTTTATGATTTGACTCCTTTGTAACAGTAATGGAAAAAGAGGTTTTTATTATATTAATGGGTTCATATTAACTCCTTTATGATTTGACTCCTTTGTAACAGTAATGGAAAAAGAGGTTTTTATTATATTAATGGGTTTATATTAACTTCTTTATGACTTGGCTCCTTTGTAATAGTAATGTAAATAAGATTGGAAAGAGGTTTCTATTTCATTAGTGGCTTTATGTTACCTCCTTTATGACTTGGCTCCTTTGTAATAGTAATTTAAGAAAAGAAGATTAGGAAGAGGTTTTTTTTGATTAGTGATTTCATATGAACGCCTTTATGATATGGCTCCTTTGTAATAGTGATGTAAAGAATTGGAAACAGGTTTTTTATGCTATTAGTATTTTTCTTTTAATTCCTTTGGTCATGAGAGTATTTATTTAAACAAAAGTTTGTTTAACAGAAGGGTGTGGACCCTAACTCATACTTAATGTTTACATGGCAAAAATCCAGCCATTTGGAGGAACAAGACAGCTCATGTTGGTTCCGGCACCAAGCCTGGATCAATATAGAATTTTTTTTTTGTTAGAAAGGGCAACCAACCGTAAAGTTCTGAGGTACACTGAACATTAGTCTCACAACAGTTTAGTGAAAAACAGCGACCCTTAAGAACATGAGAAAAAACTGTTGAAAAAGACAGGCTATCTTAAT
This sequence comes from Halocaridina rubra, assembly GCA_037179515.1. Lineage (NCBI taxonomy): Eukaryota > Metazoa > Arthropoda > Malacostraca > Decapoda > Atyidae > Halocaridina > Halocaridina rubra. The sequence goes on from JAXCGZ010015155.1 coordinate 128,573, forward strand.
TAGGATTGCATATTGGAAACTTATTTGAAGTTATTAAAAGCTACTTGAATAATATAGCAATTTGTCCTTTACCCCCTCTAAAGCTTTATTGGTGCTACTGTACTCTACTGTCTATCGGAACAATTACGATGTACAGTCCATGTCTATCGAGGATATTAGCATATAGTGTTTATAGCATATAGTTTATATGACTATTGATAATCGAGATGTATAGAGATAAGATATGAAAGGTTAGGGTGCAGTAAACTGCTGATATTCAGGTAGATAGCATGCTATTACAGCACAGCTTTCAGTCACATAGTTCATATGCTATTAGAATAATTCAGGTTTGAATTAAGTTAGATTAGTCATCCCTGTTTATATGTATGTGGATAATATAATGTACATATGTACGTTTTTATTTGATAGTGTATTTGATTTTTTTTTATGATACACTATATAAAGATTTTTTTTTCCTACTTTCAGGTTAAGCACATTCTATCCACGTATTATAACTCTCTCTCTCTCTCTCTCTCTCTCTCTCTCTCTCTCTCTCTCTCTCTCTCTCTCTCTCTCTCTCTCTCTCTCTCTCTCTCTCTCTCTCTCTCTCTCTCTCTCTCTCTCTCTCTCTCCACAAGTATTTAGCATATCAGCACGAATATATTACGCTTATATCAATTTCATTTAATTGTATGTAATCTGTTAATGTAATATATGTATAATATAGACTAAGACTGATTTTTTTTTCATTTTTTCATGATCTATTTTTCACTTTTATTCCTCCGAAAAACTTATACGTCCATAGAATACGTAGAGAAATATTGTTATACGAATAAGTCTTTGATGGACGTATTCGGACGAATATTGGACGCATATTCATTACCGTATTATAATAGACTCTGTATTATGATGTATTCTATTATCATATTCTCTTTGTATCGCAGCAGTCATGTGCAAAGTTATTATGATGTCATTGGAGGGGGTCTTTGTCTATCTGTAATATTCTGTGGATGAATATCTGCCGTACATTTTTTTTTCTCTTTATTTTAAAATTTTTCATTTTGTGCACACCATGTATGATTTTTCCTTTTTGAACGTGAAGTTAGGGTGTGTGTGTGTGTGTGTGTGTGTTTTTTTACGGGCCAAGACAGCTACCCGCATTCGTCCCCGGCACCGACAAAGCATAAAGCAAAGAAAAAACATATGTAGTGTTATGACTTGTCAGATGTGAATGGATAGTAAGAAATGTGTGACATATACGCCTAAATATTTAATGTAAATGTAGACATAGGAAGAGAATCGTTATTGATCATACTTGATTTTGCCTGGCCTGTTTGTTTGTTTTTTTTATTCATTCCATTTGTACACACACTTTTACACACGATTTTGTTTAAGGAAAACCACCTATACCAGCCTTTGGTGAATTAATGAAAATTAAGTTAATGAATCATTAGCCTGTGAGTAGTACTAATTATCTATGTATAGTTCCGGTTTTACGTCACGGACTCCCTTTTCTACTAAGGGCTAGGACGGTTGCCTTCTTGCGAAGGACTTGTTTTGGCAGATGTAATCGTTATCCTGAGTGCATGCCCTTGCTAACCTCAGACCATGACGGGGCGCGAACCCTCGACCTGACGCCTCAAAGTCGCGGACGCTACTGCTTGAGCCACCGTGACTACACTAATTATCTATGTATAAGTTACACTAATTATGCCGAAAATTATAACAAAACACATATACAGAGAATGCTGTTAATAGGGATCCTTTTGGGTCTTCAGCCATTATGAATCTGGATAATGATTATTCAGTAACTGTGTGTGTGTGTTTATTGATTAGTCATATAGACTTACATTGAAATAAATGTATTAATTATTGCATAATATTTTTATATATTTTGGGATTTGAAAGAAGGAAATTAAGAGAAATACTTCTTCATGTAAATTTTTGTCGCAACGATTTTAATGTTCTATTTCAGGCTTGCGTATAATTTCGCACTACGTTGTTGTTTCGGTTTTATGTCACGGGCTCCTTTTCCTACCAAGGGCTAGGACGGTTGCCTTCTTGCGAAGGACTTGCTTTGGCAGATGTAATCCTTACCCTGAGTGCATGCCCTTGCTAACCTCAGACCGTGACGGGGCGCGAACCCTCGACCTGACGCCTCAGAGTCGCGGACGCTACAGCTTCGCACTACAGTGATGGATATTATATTTCAGTGATATGTTGAATTTTTCGCTTTAAATAGTACAATTCATGTGTAAAATAAGATATTTTTTTAATTATTATCATTATTAATAAGCTAATATATATTTATAGCACAAAACAATGATGTCGGTTAGAGGAACTGTATATCTTTAGATTTCCTGAGCTTTCCTATTAATATTGAAAAAGATATTACGTTGTTCATGATAAAAGAATATACGGTTTTACGTCACGGACTCCCTTTTCTACTAAGGGCTAGGACGGTTGCCTTCTTGCGAAGGACTTGTTTTGGCAGATGTAATCGTTACCCTGAGTGCATGCCCTTTGCTAACCTCAGACCGTGACGGGGCGCGAACCCTCGACCTGACGCCTCAGAGTCGCGGACGCTACCGCTTGAGCCATGGTGACTACTGAAAAAGATATTACGTTGTTCATGATAAAAGATTATAAATATTTTGGCTTCAGAAAATAACTAGGGAGTTATTTTGAGCTCTTCTCGGAAACCCGAGAAAGGAAAAGGTTTTTTTAGGATAAATTTTTTTGTTGTCATCTGCAGAAAATTCACTCTGATGTTGAAGATATTACACGTTTTTCTGCACATAGTATTTATTTTAAACACTTGAAAATGTATTTGGTATTGTATGTAGATTTATTTTTATTTCCTATTTGTTTTCCTTTCTTGATGTCGGCTACCCCCCAATTAAAGGGGGAAACAGCCAAGGTATATGTATGTATGTATATGTAGCACATTGGAAATAGTAAATTTCATCCACCTGGGGGGAACATTTCTTTAAAATTTAATTTAAACCTTTATTTCCATTATACAATGGGTATTCGTCAGCCGGGGCAAGCCCCAACCCCCCACTGTGGTGCCCAGCCACAGCAGTAACTCTCGGTCTTGGACGGGAACCGATCTCTCGACCTCGTGAATGCGAAGCCAGCGCGTTATCACTGTACTTGCCAAAGGCTAGAATACCTTCTTCGTGTTCCCCTGCATGTCGTACAATTCGATTAGGGCTCCCATCCTTTGTATTTTCCTCTCACAGAGATTCGAGAGTATTTCCTATGTAGAATATAAAAAATAGAAATATACTTACCTTCTGGAGGATGGATTCGGTTTTACGTCACGAACTCCCTTTTCTACTAAGGGCTAGGACGGCTGCCTCCTTACGAAGGACTTGTTTTGGCAGATGTAATCGTTACCCTGAGTGTATGCCCTTACTAACCTCAGTCCGTGACGGCGCGCGAACCCTCGACCTGCCGCCTCAGAGTCGCAGACGCTACCATTTTGCCACGTAGACTACTCTTACCTTCTGGAGGATGATGGCAAGAATATCTTCTCCACGTTCTCCTGCGTGTCTTAAAAATCGGCTAAATAGGGGAGCGACGGTATGGGAATCCCCTCTTGTATTTTCTTCTTGCATAGTCAGATAAATTGCTTTGACTCAGTTAACCCCCTTATAAGGGGGATTTGGGCTCTTGTAAATAGATATTTATATAGAGCATCCAAGTGTATATCCATACCTTGTATATGTGTTTGTGTGTGTTTCGATAGAAAATACTGCATTTTTTAGTATTTTAGATTAAATGACGAAACTATTCAGTTTACGACTAGTTAATAGTTTTGGATATCAAACACTATATAAATGTTACGGTTCTCTTTCTATGCCTACATCAACACCGAATATTCTTGGATATTCGTTGCACATGTCTTATTATCCCTTCACATCTGACAATTCACAATACACGCCCGATCTCTGGTTCTCTCTGTTTTCTTCGTACCCAGGCCTTATGAGGGTAGATTTATTTATTTATTTATTTATTTTGGCCCGTCCTGGTGTCACAATCATAAAAAAAAAATGATGATAGTTGGGTGAAGAGAGAAATGGAGGGATATTTGGAAGGGGAGGGGGGTGGCAATAGAGAATTGGCAAATGTAACTCACACGATGAACACCTTTGCAATTCCGTCAACACTCTTCTGAAGGATACTGAAGAGTAAAACTGCTTAGATGTTGCACTAGAAATCGCCTAAATACTAGTGGTTCTGAACCTTCTTCGTGTGATGATTCGGTTTTACGACTCGAACTCCCATTTCTACTAAGGGCTCGGACGGATGCCTTCTTGCGAAGGACTTGTTTTGGCATGTGCAATCGTTACCCTGAGTGTATGCCCTTACTAACCTCAGTCCGTGACGAGGCGCGAACCCTCGACCTGCCGACACAGAGTCGCGGACGCTACCATTTAGCCACGGAGACTACCTCTGAACCTTCGTGTATTTTACCATTTTGACCATTTCACGTAACCTTATTATTACCTGTGTCTGTAAGTAGGTTGAATCAACACTAGCAAACTAGTAGTCACTGTCCAACGGTATTTATTTGGGGGGATGTACTGCTCATTTATATAAACAAAAAGAAAAGGAATGCACTTTACTCTTAATATTATAAGTCGAATTATTTGATCGAATTGATTAGAAACAAGATTTAAGTTATCAATAATGTTTAGTGGCTACTTTGTCCGTGCCCAAAATTAAATACTTTTAACCGAATATTTTATCTTCTATATTGGCAATTTTTTCCCCTGGGATAAGTCTGTTTTCATGTGCTTACCTTGAAAGTATTTGCAACAGCATGCCAAGAGATAATTGCAGCAAAACACGTGCGTTTTTCTCTGAAGATTTTCGTCAGTTGCATATTTTCCGCGTTGAGCTGCAAATGTTCATATGCTGTACATCAGCTCTATCTATGATGATGATGATCCGATTTTACGTTATGGACTCCCTTTTCTATTAAGGGCTTGGTGCCTCCTTTGGAAGGGCTTTAGGTTTGGCTGTGCGCGATCGTTACCCTGAGTAAATGCCCTTGCTAAACTCAGACCATGGCGGGTTTTGAACTCACGACCTGACGGATGAAAGTCGCGTATGCTATGCCTTTTTCTTATGCTTGCTCGAAAGTTGTCATTGGCTAAGAGACGGCAGACATGTTTCTGATAATATGTCTGGTTGAGTAGCGCTGGTTTTCCGTTGTCTTAACTGTGCTTTATTCAGCCTGCCATGTCTGCAAGAGATAGGACTCATCAGGCACAACTACTAGGCTTACGGAGATGATTCAGATATATTTAATTTATATTTACAGAATAAAATGATTATATTTAAGGAGACAGAGTAGAATTTCATGAAACGAAACAAAATTTAAGACACAGATGTAGGCAATAGAGTTCCTCTTTATAAATTGGATATCTAATTTCACTAAATGAATTATGCATGTAGTAGGTTGGCCCATGGCACCAACTGCCTATTGCAATACTACACCTGAAGGGGCCATTGGACTTAAATAAGACTGTCCAGAACAGTTCGATGTTAAGTCTTCCTTCAGTTACGGTTTTCTTACTATGCCTACATCAACACCGAATATTCTTGGATATTCGTTGCACATGTCTTATTATGCCTTCACATCTGGCAAGTCATAATACACTCCTGATCTCTGGTTTTCTTTATGTTTTCTTCGTACCCAGGCCTGATGAGGGTAGATTTATTTTCTTTTGCCCGTCCTGGTGTCACAATCATAAACAAAAAACAAACAAAAACCCTAATTATTGTAATATAGATTTTATTATATTGGTATAATAGCCCGATATTCCCTCTGAAAACAAGGTTTGCGTTAAAGGAAAAAATAAAAATATTTGAAGCTAATGCTGATATTTCTCGCCAAAAAGAAATGAGATTTCGCTGCGCGAATTATTCAGTCTCTCGCAGTGCAGTGTGGTCGAGGTTTTATATGTGGCGAGCCTTGAGTTGTAATGGTTTGATAAATTCGAGATGCAGCTTTTGCCTTGTCATTCAAAGTGGCTTCTCGGGGAGACAAAAGTCACTTGCCACAAAATTTGCTCTTGTCATGAACATTGCATTTTTACACGGTTTGGGAAAGGGGGGAGGAGGAGGAGGGGAGGGGGGAGAGGTATAGCTTGAAGAAAAGATGAATACACTCCATCACATTCATTTATTATTTTTATGTCTCTCTCTCTCTCTCTCTCTCTCTCTCTCTCTCTCTCTCTCTCTCTCTCTCTCTCTCTCTCTCTCTCTCTCTCTCTCTCTCTCTCTCTCTCTCTCTCTCTCTCTCTCTCTCTCTCTCTCTCTCTCTCAAGTGAAATAAACCATTATTCAAGTCTTTAGAATATAAAATACTAATATCAAGTTAGTAAAAAGTTGATTACAATATAATAATAATAACAATAATAATAATATTATTATTATTATTAGTTATTATTATTCCCCCTGCGAGATGGGGGCTAGACTACTTTCTGCTTGTCGTAAGAGTCGACTAAATGTGGCGGAGCGAGGGGACTGGAAATCCCCTCCTCTGTATTCAGCCTCCCAAAGACTCAGAGTATTTTACCTTGACTCAGCCACGCCCCTTAGAAAGGGAAAATGGCTCATGTATATAGATAATTATTATTATTATTATTATTATTATTGGTGTGGCTACCGTGGCCGGGTGGTAAGGCTCACGACATTGATATGTCAGATCGTCGGTTCGAGACTCACCACGGGCTGAAGTTAGATAGGCCATACACTCAGGGTAATGGTTGCACTGCTAAAACTAGGCACCGTCCTAACCCTTAATAGAAAAGTGAGTCTGTGACGTAAGAGAGGATTATCATTATTATTATTAGTGTTATTGTTGTTCTAATATTTTGAGTGTGACACCAGAACAGGCAAGAAAACTGCCTTCTTGAGGCCCGAGCACCCATACAATTATTAAGACGAAGAAAAAATAGAAATTTAAGGACAAGGCAGAAATAAGGGAATGCTACACAATAGGAAAAGGACAGGCTGAAAAAATAGTCAAAGCATTGAAGACCAAGAGATATGGCAGGATTAGGCCCTGAGATTGCGATATATCAGGGTTTTTTTTTTTCAAAGAAGATAGGTTATAAGTATTAGGAAAGACAGCAGGAGGAAGAGAGATCCAGAGTCCGGAGGTAGATGGGAAGAAGCAGTCGCTGCACCGACCAGTTCGCGAGCTACAAATCTCCGCATAGTACCTGTGAGACAAGGCCGCTTGGCGAGTGTTACGCGTTCCTCGGCAGCGGGTGAAGGAAGCAACTGGCCAACTCATCAGAGCAGCGATGGAAGTAGGAGCGATAGAATAGAGAAAGGGATGATACCTATTGGCGAAGAGAAAGAGGATCCTAATTAGAAGTAAGAGAAGGGTAATGGATGAGTCTGATTGCCTTAGATTCAACTCTATCAAGGAGATACTTATAAGAAAAGCACCTCAGATGTGCAAGTATTATTCTAAGCAGGGACGGATAAGACCTTTGTAGATTTTGATTACCTGGAGAGAGGAAAATAATGACGAAAACGAAAAAAAAAAACAAGTTTAGAGGTATAAGGACAGAAAAAATGGATGTTTGAAAGTCATTTTCATAGTGGTTGAGATTATAGATAAGATTAATGGTAAATGAAGCGTTTTTATGATTACATTTAAATCCCTTTTGAGTTGCAGCTCAAGATTCTTAGGCCGCTTTCACTCCAAAGTGGCATGCCACGTGCGACGTGCCACTTTGGTGTGAAAGCTCTCTTAACATCATAATAATGACGGATGGGTTTAGTATCCCCTTTTATGGCAATTACAGATTGAATCAACTTATCTCATTGGGGACTGCTGTTGAATTTCTCTCACTTGCCGTATATTTGTGTGTGCGTGCTTGGGCACGTGTTTGCGTGATTGAATAGATACATGCACACACACACACACACACACACACACACACACACACACACACACACACACACACACACACACACACACACACAGTAGGTTGGCCCATGGCAACAGACACCCGTTGCGATACTACAGCTGAAGGATTTGTAAACTTATATAGAGCTGTCCAGGACAGTTCGATGTTAAGTCTTCCTTCAGTTACGGTTCTTATTTTATGCCTACAGCTACAGTGAATATTCTTGGATATTCATTACACATCTATTATCCCTTCACATCTGACAAGTCATTACACACTTAATCTCTGTTTCTCTTTGCTTTATGTATTCTTCGTGCCCAGGCCCAAAGATGGCTGTTTTTTTTATTATTTTTGTTTGGCCCGTCCTGGTGTCACAATCGTTTAAAAAAAATATTTAGTGCAATTGCTATTAACGACTTCTATTTTTTTTATTTTTTTTTTTTTTTTAATAGTTAATGCAGACTTTTACGCTGTTCTTGATGGAGGAGCATAAGGTAGTAAACATGTGAATATATCTGGGTCTTCGTCACCTATTTTTCTTAATATTCGCTTTTTAAAAGGAATATTTTGTCCGTCAAGCTCTTATCCTTTGTGTTAACAGCAGTTTATGTACTTCATCCTTGATTAATGGTAACACGTTGTGATATGATCAGTTATTCGTCACGGACTCCCTATTCTATTAAGGGCTAGGACGGTGCCTTATTGCGAAGGACTTTCATTTTGGCAGGTGTGATCGTTACCTTGAGTGAATACCCTCTCTAACCTCAGATCGTGACAGGGCCTCGAACCCTCGACCTGTCGCCTCAAAGTCACGGACGTTACCACTTTGCTACAGCAACCATAATAGTAACACGTGTCGGTATCAATATAGTGTAGGATGTGGAATACTTCTTATTTTTTTTTAATATGGAATTATATGTCATAGTTTTTGTCGTCTCATATAGTCACCGTGGCTCAAACGGTAGCGTCCGCGACTCTGAGGCGTCAGGTCGAGGGTTCGCACCCCGTCACGGTCTGAGGTTAGCAAGGGCATGCACTCAGGGTAACGACTACATCTGCCAAAATAAGTCCTTCGCAAGAAGGTAGTCGTCCTAGCACTTGGTTGAAAAGGGAGTCCGTGACGTAAAACCGGAACATTTTTTTTTGTCGTCTCATACTCCCCATCTCTGCAGAGTTAATGAATGTAATTTTATGTATATGTTTTTTTTATTTTTTTTTTATTTTAGGACCCATTGGGGACAGATAACAAGCTCATAAACACATAACTTTTTTTTTTAAGGACTCATTGGCGACAGGGAACAAGCTCATAAACATACAAGATTTGTCTCTGGTTTATTGCCCATTCTTTGCTATTTCTGTCTAATTTTGGCCTTTAGTTAACGTCCCCCATTAGGAAATGTGTTTATTGATCTGTTGATGTGATTTGGTAACACTGGCCATGCCATCCCTGTCAGAGTCACTCATGTTATGTGTAATGAGTTTTGAAAAAAAAGTCATAAGGATATTTGCATTTCTGGTTTTTGTCCTGTTCATGAATTTACGCAAATGTATTGCTAATTTTGCAGTGATGTTTCCATTATCTTTTTATTTCTTTATCCTTTAGACGTATGTATCACACGTTTTTCTGTACTAATTTTGCAGTGATGTTGCCATTATCTTTTTATTTATTTATCCTTTAGACATATGTATCGCACGTTTTTCTTTACTAATTTTGCAGTGATGTTTCCATTATCTTTTTTGTCTTTATCCTTTAGACCTATGTATCACACGTTTTTCTGTACTAATTTTGCAGTGATGTTTCCATTATCTTTTTATTTATTTATCCTTTAGACAATATGTATCACACGTTTTTCTTTACTAATTTTGTAGTGATGTTTCCATTATCTTTTTATTTCTTTATCCTTTAGACGTATGTATCACACGTTTTTCTTTACTAATTTTGCAGTGATGTTTCCATTATCTTTTTATTTCTTTATCCTTTAGACGTATGTATCACACGTTTTTTCTTTACTAATTTTGCAGTGATATTTCCATTATCTTTTTATTTCTTTATCCTTTAGACGTATGTATCACGTTTTTCTTTCCTAATTTTGCAGTGATGTTTCCATTATCTTTTTTGTCTTTATCCTTTAGACGTATGTATCACACGTTTTTCTTTACTAATTTTGCAGTGATATCTCCATTATCTTTTTATTTGTTTATCCTTTAGACATATGTATCACACGTTTTTCTTTGCTGTTTCTAGTAGAATTTATTTTGTTTTATACTCTAGGCATATGTATTGCAATTTTTTTTTTAATTGCTCTCCTATTATTTTTTATCTTTTTGAGGTTATTCGTTAATTCTTCGTCATTGGTTTAATCGTATATTTATTTATCCTTTATATTTATGTATTACTTATTTTAATATCCTTGTATTATTACTGATCCTTTAAGCTTATGTTACTTTTATTTTTATCTTATTTTATGTATTGATAATTTAACTTTATATTGTACTTACTTTTCGTGGTTTTGTTTTGTTTTGTATATTTATTCTGTTTTTGCCATTTTTTTTATTGTTTTACCAGAAAAAACCCTGAATTATTCAATTAAGAGATGTCTACAGTTGTTGTTCTTCGGTTTTACGTCTCGAACTCCCTTTTCTACTAAGGGCTAGGACGGTTGCCGTCTTGCGAAGGACTTGTTTTGGCAAATGTAATCGTTACCTTGAGTGTATGCCCATACTAATCTCAGTCCGTGACGGGGCGCGAACCCTCGACCTGCCGACAGAGAGTCGCGGACGCTACCATTTAGACACGGAGACTACAAGAAATGTCCACAGTATTGCAAGAATAGAATTTGTGTCCTTTATGTCCTATCTCCCTCCACCGCTTTCCAACTCATTGGGTATGATAAGGACACCAAATGATAATGAGAGGGCATGAGATGAATTAATCTCAGGTACGGAAATGGGTATGCAGAGGCCTGTCCTTCAGCTTTGCACCAAATATATGAAAAAAAAACATTAGTAATCTATTTCTTTGTCAACAGTTGGTATCAAAAAGGAATCTCCTATTTTTCTGGTATTTGTCTCTGTTTCATAATAGCCTTGTGGCTAGTACAGTGGTAACGCGCTGGCTTCGCATTCACGAGGTCGAGAGATCGGTTCCCGTCCAAGACCGATAGTTTAAGCTGTTTACTGGCAGGTTACTGCTGTGGTTGGGCACCACATTGGGGGGTTTGGAGCTTGCCCCGGCTGACGAATACCCATTGTATAATGGAAATAAAGGTTGTTTATTATTATTATTATTATTTTTATTATTATTATCACCCATTGTTATCTGCTATCGCCTGCCCGCTTAGCAGACGTATTGAGCTTGCCATTCCTCTAATTTATACTTAGGCTTGAGAAAAAACTCTTTTGGGCTTATTGGAATAGAGATTGGTGTGCTATGCCTCCTTTCCAAGAGACCTGAATTCGATCCCGACTTGATGAAGGAATGAAAACTTCACTTTGTTATGTGGAGG
>JAXCGZ010015155.1:145000-150000 GCA_037179515.1 Halocaridina rubra
GATAACAATAATAATAATCCTTCTTTTACTACTACAAGTACTTCTAAAGCTTCTACAAATACTACTATTTCTACTACTACTACTATAATAATAATAATAATAATAATAATAATAATAATAATAATAATAATAAAACTACTACTAATACTATTTCTACTACTGCTACTGGTTCTAGAGTTACTACTATTTCTACTATTGCTATTGCTACTACACTACCAATACTACTAGCACAACTACTACTAGTACTAGTAATAATAATAATAATAATATAAATTTTTCTATTACCGTTATTACTACCAGTACTACAGATGTTACTACTTCCATATCGAATACTACTAGTATTACTACTACTGTTACTACTACGGATAATAATAATAATAATAATAATAATAATAATAATAATAATAATAACTACTGCTACTAATAGTACTACTACTACCACTACTACTGCTTCTAGTAGTAGATATTACTACTACTAATAGTCGTAATCTCCTTTGTGATTCTTATCTAACCCCTTACTGGTTAGGGTAGAATTATTTGTCTATCTATCTATCTATGCATACATATAGATCGATAAGTAGATAATGGATTTTTTTTTTTTTTTTTTTTACGAACTGACATGATTTTTACGGTGTTTTTATTTTCCTACACCAACCCTCCCCATTTCTCCGGGCTTGGGACCGGCTCTGCTTTTGCAGAGGCTGGGTTAAAATCATATTTTATGAAAATGCACATCCTATTATATAATATTATTCTCCTTTTTTTTTAAACTCGGCATCTTCTTATACCAACATAACAAGACCTAATATAAAGTATTTTTTTCTCCTTTTTTTCTAGAAATTAACTATCCTCTTATATTAACAAAAACTAAACTCGAAGCTCCTTTTTGTTTATACAATAAAGCTAGCATTTCGGTAATTTCTAATGTTCCAAAGGTGTTTCCCCATCTTCTCCAGGTTTCTATCATTCAAGAGCCTATAGAGACTTACGGGCTAATTAAAGCCACGCCAGAGGTCTACAGCTCCCATTCACACTCGTTGGTAAGTAGACTTACGGGCTAATTAAAGCCACGCCGGAGGTCTACAACCAACACATTCACACATATAAACCTGAAAGATGTTGAACAAACCTTTGGGTATTGGAAATTACTGAATTGCCGGGAAATGGCTGCTTCTGCCTTTATTAGGCTCTACGTCATCCATTCCCATGAAACTTTTCAAGTGCTTTTGATGTTAAATAATATGCTGCCAGCACCCAACGTCGCTCTCCAATGAAGGTACAGATGCACCTTCTGTAACCATATGGAGGAATCCGTGTGGTGACTTTGAAACGACGTTTCATATATTTCCAGAGGCACTGGTTATCTTTGGTTAGGACTTGCCTACCAACTGGTGTTAGATAGAACTGGTATGAACCATCCTCTATAACTCCAGCAGGCCATTTGGCAAGTCACTGATGCCTGGCTGACACTTCTCCTGTTCCTCTTGTTTAGTGTCAGTTGTGTCATCAGTCTGGTGTTTTTCTTCTTCTCTGTCATTACCATTGACCCACAATTCCTCATTATATTCAACCTCTTCTGCCCAGTTCAAAGTCTCTTTTTTTGAGACTACTGAATCTTCTGTCTGTTCCTTTTCCTCTCCATGAGATTCAGGTAGCTCAGCCATCGGCTCTGAGGCTACTACGTTCTCATTTTCATTCTCTTGTAATGTTTCATTTTGGGTCTTGTCTTGTTTTGTCATATCTAGTGGGAGAGGAACTTCCTCGTCAGATTTAGTACCCTCCTTTGGGTTCTGCCCTTTGCCTGTGCTGTGCAAACTGAAGACAGAATCCACAAGCACATATAGCAGAGTAACTGAGAATGCAAACATCAGCCTCCAGTGGCTATAACCGAAGTTATCCTCTGGATAACTTCGCATACATACGCGATCGGGAGACGGGGAGTTACGAGCACAGGGCTCTATTCCGTAAGCACAGATAGGTAAATGCATATATTTTCTGATTGTAGGGCATTTGTGGGAAATAATAATAATAATTAATAATAATAATAACAATAATAATAATGATAATAATAATAATAATAATAATAATAATAATAATAATAATAATAATAAACTGAAGGGCAAGAACGGTCCAAGCAAACATCGTAGGGTGGGATTCTGTCTCCCCTATCATTCAGAGATAGGAAATGACAAGTTGTCATTTGATGAATTGTCTAAGCATAAAATTAGTGATGTACTTGTACTCGTATCATAGAGACGCTTTTTAGTTTAAGTACTTTATCTGACTGATGATATATAGGTAGTCTCCGTGGCAAAATGGTAGCGTCCGCGACTCCGATGCGGCAGGTCGAGGGTTCACGCCCCGTCACGGACTGAGGTTAGTAAGGGCATACACTCAAGGTAACGATTGTATCTGCCAAAACAAGTCCTTCTCAAGAAGGCAACCGTCCTAGCCCATAGTAGAATAGGGAGTTCGTGACGTAAAACCGGAGCTATATCTGTCTGATGATATATATTGGCATATTATGAAAGAATGAAGGATAATGTTGAATAAGGATGTACAAGGTCACAGCAAGAATGAATGACCGAAAAAGAGGTGGATCGATCCTGTAGAGCAAGAATTAAGTATTAAAGAGATTGGCATTGGATATGTACAGCAGATATCAGTGGAGGTGGTTGGTCTAGTTTAGCGACCCCGCATGAAGTTGGAAAATTTGAAAAAAAAAAAAATCTTGCATATCCACTGTCTTTATTCCGTCTAAATAACATAGAGAGCATATGGTAGAAGGTTATTGCTTATACTGTATCAAAGATCTTCATAAAAGACTTTTTTTTCTTCATTCTTCTGAATATTTCGAGTGGTCGTGATATGTCGCGATTTTGCACACATTAAACACTATCTTGGATTTTTTTTAAAGATATAACTGTGAATTATATTTTCTATACTTGTGGATAACAATACATTAGAGACTCTCTGTTATTATCCGAGTGTCATATACTTGCTCAGAGCTAATATATCAAGTAATAATTGCGCAGTTTTAACTGTGTTTTTGATGACTGGGCTCGAAAATGGCCAATTTTATCTGTATAGTTTATGCTTAGAGTTTTGTTTATATTTATACTAGAATGTAAAGTATATGTTTAGAATATAGTAAATTTTTATTTTGATATGAAAATTATGCTTTGTATAGTAATATATTTTGCTAGAACATTTTACTAGCATATTCAAATTGTATTTATTTGTAGTTATTTTTTTTTATACTAGAAATTTGCTTGAAGACTGGCAGGTTTTGCCGATATTGGAATCCAGGTTCCTGAAGTTACAAAGATTAGCACATGAGAGATACCAAGAACTTTTCCATTGTTACCAAGAGGTCCTAATGAAGATATTCTTTGAGAACCACCATGCAGAGTCGAGCTCGGGACAAACAAGTTCATTACAAAATTTTTTTAACGTCTTAAAGTTTTTAATTCCAGACTAAGAAACCCTTGAGTATAATAATGTCCAAAATCAATATGAGAGAAAATGGTTTTGTTATGGAGGTTTTACCCCCTGAGGAAGGGGGGTAAGAATACTTCCTCCGTGTTCCCCTGCGTGTCGTAAAAGTCGACTAAATGGGGCAGAGCGAGGGGGCTGGGAATCCCCTCCTCTATTTAATTCCCACAAAGAGTCAAAATATTGTCTTTTACTCGGCCACCCTCCTTATAAGGGGAATATGGCTTTGGTATATGGTATATGGAGGTTTTCTTCAGATAAAATTATTATTTGTGAAGACTTTTTTTTTTTTTTTTTTTGCTGTTCACCCTACTTTGCACCGTCGGTATTTTAATGTTACTTCCGGTGGAAGTTTTTGGCCCTCTGATGGATGATCTTTTTACTGTCGAGCGGTATTTGCCGAGCATGACGAACCACTACTCATATACGTACTTATGCTGCTCCTTATGCTTTGATATATGCGAGCATACTGTACATCGATGACTAAAGGCGACACGGTTTTAGAGTGCCTCCGTTCCCTGGAAATATGGTAATGGCATCGGTAGAGCCACGCGGATTTGGCACAGGCGTGTGTGTGTGTGTGTGTGTTTTTTTTTTTTTTTTTTTTTTTTTAGTGTGACACCAGGACGGGCCAAAAAATAAAATAAAATAAAACAGCCCCCATCGAGCCTGGGCACGAAGAATGCATTAAGTAAAAAGTAACAGAGATGGAGAGTGTAATGACTTGTCAGAAGTGAAGGGATAATAAGAGGTGTGTAATGAATATCCAAGAATATTCAGTGTTGCCGACGCAATTAAGATGTAGCCGAAGAAGAAGAAGAAGAAGAAGGTTCACTTTACTTACGTTCCTACTCCTTTCATTCTAAGATTTTAAGAGATAATTTTGTAAATACGCGAAAAACGGGGTTGGCGATGTCAGTTGGGGTGGATCATTTCAGAGATTTTTTAACTTAATTTAACTAATTTAATGATATTCTCTCTCTCTCTCTCTCTCTCTCTCTCTCTCTCTCTCTCTCTCTCTCTCTCTCTCTCTCTCTCTCTCTCTCTCTCTCTCTCTCTCTCTCTCTCTCTCTCTCTCTCTCTCTCTCTCTCTCTCCCCCCATGTTGATTCCTTTTGTTAGGAGGTGTTGCAGAGCGTGGGTGAAATATGATCTCTTGAGGTGTATGTCTTCACCAGGGCTTACCAGAGAAGCCTTAAAAATATGTTGTTACGCCACAGCGACATGCGTATAACGTTATGAACTTGCAAATAAGGCGTAGAATTAATTTTACGTAGAAATTTAACCAGATGTATGTAAAGAAATACTTTCTTTGACATTATTGTCATTAGCAGGTCTACTGAACTCTTATGCATGTATTTAATTAAAAGTTGGGTATAGAGGGCGGAGCAAGGGGACTGGGAAGTCCCTCCTTTGTAATTTCCTCTTGCTAAGAGTCAAGGTTTTGCTTTGACTCGGCCTTACCTTTATAAGAAGGATTATGACTCTTGTATAAAGAGTATTTAG
>JAXCGZ010015155.1:162500-170000 GCA_037179515.1 Halocaridina rubra
ACTCTTGTATTTATATGAAACTCCGTGGAAAAAAAACAACCCATGATGTTAATTTTGTGCAATAAGTTATTGGTCAGAAGATGAATGGTGTTGTTTGTGTTGTGACCGTTTCCCGAAACACTAAATAGTTTTGACCACATGGAATAGTTAACCAGCTGTTATAACCAGTGGGATGGATAATTGGAGACGCCATTTTATGCTTAATCGTTGGTGATATAGACATTATTATATAGGACATCGTGATATATTTGTTATGGGTTGAGTAATTATCGCTGTTTTAAACACAGACACACATTGCATATTATCAGAAAGTGTTTGAGGAAATTGATTATAGACTCTTGAATATTTTTTTTATATAAATTCGAGAATATTTTCATTAGAGCTAGTTAGAAAATTATGAGATTTTGATCATTTAATGATTTTTTTAATTTTTAATTATTTTTAATTATTTTTCCTGTTATGATAATGAACTCGCATTTTTCTATACCTTGAAAAATATATATATATATTTTTTAGTAAAAATATTTGTAGACTTTTATTATATTACCAAATGATCACTTTTTTTCTGAAACTCAAACACGAAAATATATTATTGTCGCGTCAGTTATGCCTTAATTATCACTGAAAAATATTCTAATTTTTTAAACCATTTGGTTTTTACCCTTTTTATACCTTTATTTTTTTTTATCGTCCGTTTTTTATTATTATTTGCTCATTTTATTATCATTATTACGTTATTATCACTATATTATTTCTCTGTACATTCTCTTACACATAATTACCATTTTTCTATAAATGTTTAACGTTTAATTACCATTTTTCTATAAATGTTTAACGTTTAATTACCATTTTTCTATAAATGTTTTACGTTTAATTACCATTTTTCTATAAATGTTTAACGTTTAATTACCATTTTTCTATAAATGTTTTACGTTTAATTACCATTTTTCTATAAATGTTTAACGTTTAATTACCATTTTTCTATAAATGTTTAACGTTTAATTACCATTTTTCTATAAATGTTTAACGTTTAATTACCATTTTTCTATAAATGTTTTACGTTTAATTACCATTTTTCTATAAATGTTTAACGTTTAATTACCATTTTTCTATAAATGTTTAACGTTTAATTACCATTTTTCTATAAATGTTTTACGTTTAATTACCATTTTTCTATAAATGTTTTACGTTTAATTACCATTTTCTATAATGTTTTACGTTTAATTACCATTTTTCTATAAATGTTTTACGTTTAATTACCATTTTTCTATAAATGTTTTACGTTTAATTACCATTTTTCTATAAATGTTTAACGTTTAATTACCATTTTTCTATAAATGTTTTACGTTTAATTACCATTTTTCTATAAATGTTTTACGTTTAATTACCATTTTTCTATAAATGTTTAACGTTTAATTACCATTTTTCTATAAATGTTTAACGTTTAATTACCATTTTTCTATAAATGTTTTACGTTTAATTACCATTTTTCTATAAATGTTTTACGTTTAATTACCATTTTTCTATAAATGTTTTACGTTTAATTACCATTTTTCTATAAATGTTTAACGTTTAATTACCATTTTTCTATAAATGTTTTACGTTTAATTACCATTTTTCTATAAATGTTTAACGTTTAATTACCATTTTTCTATAAATGTTTTACGTTTAATTACCATTTTTCTATAAATGTTTAACGTTTAATTACCATTTTTCTATAAATGTTTTACGTTTAATTACCATTTTTCTATAAATGTTTTACGTTTAATTACCATTTTTCTATAAATGTTTTACGTTTAATTACCATTTTTCTATAAATGTTTAACGTTTAATTACCATTTTTCTATAAATGTTTTACGTTTAATTACCATTTTTCTATAAATGTTTTACGTTTAATTACCATTTTTCTATAAATGTTTAACGTTTAATTACCATTTTTCTATAAATGTTTACGTTTAATTACCTTTTTCTATAAATGTTTTACGTTTAATTACCATTTTTCTATAAATGTTTTACGTTTAATTACCATTTTTCTATAAATGTTTTACGTTTAATTACCATTTTTCTATAAATGTTTAACGTTTAATTACCATTTTTCTATAAATGTTTAACGTTTAATTACCATTTTTCTATAAATGTTTTACGTTTAATTACCATTTTTCTATAAATGTTTAACGTTTAATTACCATTTTTCTATAAATGTTTTACGTTTAATTACCATTTTTCTATAAATGTTTTACGTTTAATTACCATTTTTCTATAAATGTTTTACGTTTAATTACCATTTTTCTATAAATGTTTAACGTTTAATTACCATTTTTCTATAAATGTTTACGTTTAATTACCATTTTTCTATAAATGTTTACGTTTAATTACCATTTTTCTATAAATGTTTTACGTTTAATTACCATTTTTCTATAAATGTTTAACGTTTAATTACCATTTTTCTATAAATGTTTTACGTTTAATTACCATTTTTCTATAAATGTTTTACGTTTAATTACCATTTTTCTATAAATGTTTTACGTTTAATTACCATTTTTCTATAAATGTTTTACGTTTAATTACCATTTTTCTATAAATGTTTAACGTTTAATTACCATTTTTCTATAAATGTTTTACGTTTAATTACCATTTTTCTATAAATGTTTAACGTTTAATTACCATTTTTCTATAAATGTTTTACGTTTAATTACCATTTTTCTATAAATGTTTAACGTTTAATTACCATTTTTCTATAAATGTTTTACGTTTAATTACCATTTTTCTATAAATGTTTTACGTTTAATTACCATTTTTCTATAAATGTTTTACGTTTAATTACCATTTTTCTATAAATGTTTTACGTTTAATTACCATTTTTCTATAAATGTTTAACGTTTAATTACCATTTTTCTATAAATGTTTTACGTTTAATTACCATTTTTCTATAAATGTTTTACGTTTAATTACCATTTTTCTATAAATGTTTTACGTTTAATTACCATTTTTCTATAAATGTTTAACGTTTAATTACCATTTTTCTATAAATGTTTTACGTTTAATTACCATTTTTCTATAAATGTTTTACGTTTAATTACCATTTTTCTATAAATGTTTTACGTTTAATTACCATTTTTCTATAAATGTTTAACGTTTAATTACCATTTTTCTATAAATGTTTTACGTTTAATTACCATTTTTCTATAAATGTTTAACGTTTAATTACCATTTTTCTATAAATGTTTTACGTTTAATTACCATTTTTCTATAAATGTTTAACGTTTAATTACCATTTTTCTATAAATGTTTTACGTTTAATTACCATTTTTCTATAAATGTTTAACGTTTAATTACCATTTTTCTATAAATGTTTTACGTTTAATTACCATTTTTCTATAAATGTTTTACGTTTAATTACCATTTTTCTATAAATGTTTTACGTTTAATTACCATTTTTCTATAAATGTTTAACGTTTAATTACCATTTTTCTATAAATGTTTTACGTTTAATTACCATTTTTCTATAAATGTTTTACGTTTAATTACCATTTTTCTATAAATGTTTAACGTTTAATTACCATTTTTCTATAAATGTTTAACGTTTAATTACCATTTTTCTATAAATGTTTTACGTTTAATTACCATTTTTCTATAAATGTTTTACGTTTAATTACCATTTTTCTATAAATGTTTTACGTTTAATTACCATTTTTCTATAAATGTTTAACGTTTAATTACCATTTTTCTATAAATGTTTTACGTTTAATTACCATTTTTCTATAAATGTTTAACGTTTAATTACCATTTTTCTATAAATGTTTTACGTTTAATTACCATTTTTCTATAAATGTTTTACGTTTAATTACCATTTTTCTATAAATGTTTTACGTTTAATTACCATTTTTCTATAAATGTTTAACGTTTAATTACCATTTTTCTATAAATGTTTTACGTTTAATTACCATTTTTCTATAAATGTTTTACGTTTAATTACCATTTTTCTATAAATGTTTTACGTTTAATTACCATTTTTCTATAAATGTTTAACGTTTAATTACCATTTTTCTATAAATGTTTTACGTTTAATTACCATTTTTCTATAAATGTTTAACGTTTAATTACCATTTTTCTATAAATGTTTAACGTTTAATTACCATTTTTCTATAAATGTTTAACGTTTAATTACCATTTTTCTATAAATGTTTTACGTTTAATTACCATTTTTCTATAAATGTTTTACGTTTAATTACCATTTTTCTATAAATGTTTAACGTTTAATTACCATTTTTCTATAAATGTTTTACGTTTAATTACCTTTTTTCTATAAATGTTTTACGTTTAATTACCATTTTTCTATAAATGTTTTACGTTTAATTACCATTTTTCTATAAATGTTTAACGTTTAATTACCATTTTTCTATAAATGTTTAACGTTTAATTACCATTTTTCTATAAATGTTTTACGTTTAATTACCATTTTTCTATAAATGTTTTACGTTTTTCCCTTTATTACATGATTAAATTATTTTTTTTATTATCATCTGTTTTTTTTTTGACATCCTATTCTCTGTTTCATTTTAGTTTCATCTTCCGTTTCTCCTTATTCCGTTTATGCCGATTTTTTTATTTTCTCTGTTTATCAGTTTCAATCTTTTGTCCTTATTACTATATATCTCATTTTTTATTATAATTATTATTCATTATCAGCCTCTAATCTTTATCATGTAATTCCTTCAGTATTTATTTTATTGCTTTGTTTTATTTTTTTTTATTATACGGACTGAGGTTAATAAGGGCATACACTCAGGGTAACGATTACATCTGCCAAAATAAGTCCTTCGTAAGAAGGCAACCGTCCTAGCCCTTAGCAGAAAAAGGGAGTTCGTGACGTAAAACCGAATCCATCCTATCCTTTATATTATGAGGTTATTACATCTGCCA
Organism: Halocaridina rubra; assembly: GCA_037179515.1. Classification (NCBI taxonomy): domain Eukaryota; kingdom Metazoa; phylum Arthropoda; class Malacostraca; order Decapoda; family Atyidae; genus Halocaridina; species Halocaridina rubra. The sequence continues at coordinate 167,424 of JAXCGZ010015155.1, forward strand.
AAACAAGTCCTTCGCAAGAGGGCAACCGTCCTAGCCCTTGGTTGAAAAGGGAGTCCGTGACGTAAAACCGGAACGACTTTTAATTTTTTTAAATTTTTCTTCAACATTTAATTTAATTTTTCTTCCCCAATCTATCATTCTTATTACTATTTTTTATTATATATATATATATTTCAGCCTCTTCCCAATTACTTTTATCAATTTTTTTTTATCCTCTTTTATTCAATGGTTTCGGTTTTACGTCACGAACTCCCTTTTCTACTAAGGGCTAGGACGGTTGTCTTCTTGGGAAGGACTTGTTTTGGCAGATGTAATCGTTACCCTGAGTGTATGCCCCCTACTAACCTCAGTCCGTTACGGAGCGCGAACTCTCGACCTGCCGCCTCAGAGTCGCGGACGCTACCATTTTGCCACGGAGACTACTATCCCCTCTTATTCAATACACCAAAAGAAACTTAAAACTTTGCTGTGTCAGCAATTTTATGACCTCGTTAAAATTTGCTTAATTTTATTTTATATATATAATATTGGGCTCTTTAATCTTATAACGTAATTAATTCTTCATTACGAAATTCCCTTGCTCAAAAATGCAAAATTTCTTTTCTGTTAAAAATGTCTAAAGTTTTTCGAGATAAAGACTTCAAAGAATAATGTTGGGTTGTTATTATAATTATTATTATTATTATTATTATTATTATAAATAATAATAATGATAACAATAATTATATTAATAATAATAATAATAACAATAATAATAACATGCACAAACTACTCAGTTGTGGGTTTGTTTCCCTTATTGAAGTTGCCATTGACGTCCTAACTCTGATTATTATTATTATTATTATTATTATTATTATTTTTATTATTATTATTATTATTATCATCATCATCATCATCATTCTTCTTCTTTAAGAAAATAGATTCACTTTTAATCAGTAAATTTCCAAGCAAAACTAACCACATCCTATATTTTTTCCTCTTTTTTTAGTTGTGGAACAATTATTGCTTTTTCTTATGAAAATGCAGGCATGGTTGCTCTTACGATCTGTTGTTGAGTATTTGGGGGAAAAATAATGTCATTGCTTTTTCTGTTGACGCTCGTAATGCGATGGTTGTATGCTTGAAAGAGAGAGAGAGAGAGAGAGAGAGAGAGAGAGAGAGAGAGAGAGAGAGAGAGAGAGAGAGAGAGAGAGAGAGATAATTAACAGTTAATTTCCTTTGCGTAGTTATTACATATTTTCAAACTTGAATCCAAGCTGTGACAGCAGTCGTATTTAATACCTGCCAGGGGACGGTTCTGCGAAAAGGTTTTTCAATATATTGTATAATGAACCAGTTAATAACTATATAAAGATAAAGTTTACCACTATCTAGTACATACATACATACATTCACACAGGGTGGTACATAACCTTTCGCAAGGGGACGGGGAGAAAACCGTGCATTGTATATTTTTGTTTTTTTTTAGCTTTGATTTTCATAATTTTCAAAGTTTAAGACTGTGAAGGTAATTGTGTTATTGACCGAATTGGAGCAATTACTTACCGTGAGGGATGGAAACTAGAGCTACCTTTATTACCCAAGGCTTGATCACCAACAAACTGGGTCAGAATCAACGTTGGGTCACTGACTGTTGGAAGCAAGGATATAACAGCGTCCACACTACCTTTGGCTCTGGTGCACCATAAAAACTCTCTTGGTTTGGTTTCGGTTTTACGTTACGAACTCCCTTTTCTACTAAGGGCTAGGACGGTTGCCTTCTTGCGAAGGACTTGTTTTGGCAAATGTAATCGTTACCCTGAGTGTATCCCTTTACTAACTTCAGTCCGTGACGGGGCGCGAATCCTCGACCTTCCGCCTCAGAGTCTCGGATGCTACCATTTTGCCAAGGAGACTACTTCACTATAAAAACTTACTCAGACGACCAAAATCATCATTGCGTAATCGTGCGGGAAGCGACGAAGAAGCAATGCAAATGTTGCGCTAAACCCTTCAAGACTGCAGGCTCTGCAATTATCCCTTCACATCTGACCAGTCATTACACTTTCCATCTCTGTTTCTCTTTACTTTATGTATTCTTCGTGCTCAGGCCCGATGAGGGATGTTTAATATTTTTAGTTTTTTGACCCGTCTTGGTATTACAGTGAAAAAAAAAAAAAAAAAAAAAAAAAAAAACCGCGAGGCTTCCACGGTTGATATTGAAGGCATTATAGATTCTCTATTTTTTTCAGCAGTACTCTTTTATAAATTGTTCTTTACTATTACTTGTTTTTGTACTCTCTCTCTCTCTCTCTCTCTCTCTCTCTCTCTCTCTCTCTCTCTCTCTCTCTCTCTCTCTCTCTCTCTCTCTCTCTCTCTCTTTGTACAGCTAATATTTTTGTTTATGTGGACCCAAGTCGCGAGCGTTTCCACTTTGCCACGGTGGCTACATCCTCCCTGCATGGATGAAGCTAATGAAGTAGATTCATTCCTTTTGTTAATCAGAATCTAAGCCATACGATATACAAGAGCGAGAGAAAAATATATAGTCGCGCCTGAGTTAGCTCGGAATTTTTTTTTATTATCGTTTCTACAAGG
>JAXCGZ010015156.1:0-142500 GCA_037179515.1 Halocaridina rubra
CTAATGACGAGTATGGAGCTTACAAGGGCATATTATGCCAAGGAAAGGAAGCCTTCTTGCGGAGAAAAAATAATCCGTGCAAAATAAACTTTTGCCTCGATGGCATAAGCTCTTGTTTTGCTGTGCCTCTTGTTAAAAGTAATACCTGATGTATAATATCCGGCAGTCTTAATTATAAGATTCAATACATTTTGAACCTGCTTATGCATTTGTAGCATATACACAGAACAATGTATGTAAAAAATATCCTATGTGCAAACACGTAGAAATCAAAACAAAACTTAGTATTATCTTTTCAGCTCACTGAAGCAAACAGCATCAGAAGTAATGACCTCATGATTATTCTCATAACTGATGGGGAAGAAACGATGTATCCGTTGGTTTCTGATGTTCTTCCTGTTATTAAAAACAAAGGCATTATTATTAACACTGTTTCCCTTGGACCTAATGCCACGGATAAGCTGGAATCATGGGTTAGTAGTTGTATCTGTTGCTTTTGTACAACTAATGTGTCATAGTTCTTGATAATAATAATGGCTGTTTGAAATACCTAAAGACATTTCTCATGACTGAGCTGAGAAACTAATTCTCATTCTTAGTGTTCCTTCCATTGCGCACGAAAATACCGAGAAACAGAAATGCTGATTTAATGGACACACAATCCACATTTAATCTGTACAGTATTTTCAGTATAAGAGCAACTCTCCCTTACGTGGGAGCCCTATTGGCTGTGTAATTTATAAGTTTCAGATGCATTTTTTTTTCGATCTCTTTTTCCACTTAGATGAGGTATACTTCTCAAGTCAATAATGTATCTCTTACTTCATCTATCAGTACTTAATACACTAGAGATCTGTCGTCTGGTTTTTGGCATAATCTTTAATTAGCATATAACATAATAAATCAAGCCTTACACTCTTTTAGGCCTTACAAACTGGAGGCCGCAGTTACTACCTCAGGACAGATCCCCCTGACTCCTCCTCAAGCCTTGATGCCCTTCTGTATGATGCCATCACCAAAGGACAGACCGAGTCCAATCAGGAACTTTTGCAAGTTAGTAACTTCAATGTATCCTTGAGAAATTACGCATTGAGTGTACTTGCCTATGAAATCATGCTCTCGTTATCATATAAGTCTTGTCCACTACATACTGTGTATAGAAGTGCCGATGCACGAATTATTATGAAAATTTAAATGAAAGAGAGCATACAGTCAGCATCTTACGATTATTCATGTGAATTATGAATATTGCATAAACCAGTTACTGTATACTCAAAGCATTCTTAAGATGTTTACTGTCCAATGAATTATATTGTTATTAGTATATGGAAAAGTTTTTCGTAAGATGGCCACTGTAGTTTTTTTAAGGACAATATTTAAAAACACTTTCAAATAGACTTTAATTATCATTTCCTTTAGAGGCAGTGTATATCTTTCAAAAGAGGAGAGAATTCAAGTAAACACATTTCATTATATTTTGTAGGCATTATCAACCATTTTATTTCTAGATACTCTATACTGATTTAAAGAAATAAATTAGTTTTGTATTCAATGAAGTTATTTGACATCACGCTGACTACTGAATAATGATTTCTATAGATGTCGCTTGTTCTTTTTATATATATATATATATATATATATATATATATATATATATATATATATATATATATATATATATATATATATATATATATATATATGAATCATTTTTTACCCCGACCGGGACTCGAACCTAGGACTTATGATTACTAAGTCAAGGCGCTACCACTACACCACAGAAGGTTAAAAGGAACCCAACCTTATAGCTTATATCTGCTATACTTAGGAATGAACGCATTCTAACTGAATGCCACTATGTTCATATTACAGATTCCCCAACCTCACTCGTGGCTTCATTTTAGCATTTAATTCAATTCCCAATCTCATTCGGGCCATGAAATTATCAAATAAGCACATTACATATGTGAAAACATGAATCATTTTTTACCCCGACCGGGACTCGAACCTAGGACTTATGATTACTAAGTCAAGGCGCTACCACTACACCACAGAAGGTTAAAAGGAACCCAACCTTATAGCTTATATCTGCTATACTTAGGAATGAACGCATTCTAACTGAATGCCACTATGTTCATATTACAGATTCCCCAACCTCACTCGTGGCTTCATTTTAGCATTTAATTCAATTCCCAATCTCATTCGGGCCATGAAATTATCAAATAAGCACATTACATATGTGAAAACATGAATCATTTTTTACCCCGACCGGGACTCGAACCTAGGACTTATGATTACTAAGTCAAGGCGCTACCACTACACCACAGAAGGTTAAAAGGAACCCAACCTTATAGCTTATATCTGCTATACTTAGGAATGAACGCATTCTAACTGAATGCCACTATGTTCATATTACAGATTCCCCAACCTCACTCGTGGCTTCATTTTAGCATTTAATTCAATTCCCAATCTCATTCGGGCCATGAAATTATCAAATAAGCACATTACATATGTGAAAACATGAATCATTTTTTACCCCGACCGGGACTCGAACCTAGGACTTATGATTACTAAGTCAAGGCGCTACCACTACACCACAGAAGGTTAAAAGGAACCCAACCTTATAGCTTATATCTGCTATACTTAGGAATGAACGCATTCTAACTGAATGCCACTATGTTCATATTACATATATATATATATATATATATATATATATATATATATATATATATATATATATATATATATATATATATATATATATATATATATATATATATATATATATATATATATATATATATATATATATATATATATATATATATATATATATATATATATATATATGCTGCAGGTGCACAGAGAGATGATCAAAGTAGAAACTGGTAGAGCGAACTCTGTAAGTGGCAGCGTAACTCTGGACTCAAGCGTTGGACATTTTACCAAGTTTACTTTCACTGAGCAATACAAGAACTATAACTCGTAAGTAAAGAGTTTGGCACATGTTTATGTAGTTACTTAATTGTATTTGCCGAGTTGTGTTCACGGGAAAGAGTCCTATGCTCATAACTCTCCATCTCCTTGTCGGTTTCATTTATTTTTTTTTTCATGCACTCACTATTACATATCATTTCTTTCTTTCAAACTATGAATACATTTAGTTTTTGCCATTTTCTCACTTAACGAATTAAAATTTTAAAGATATACTTCCTTACATCTGCAAAGAAGTCTTCTTACGGAGCTATGACTTTTAGTTTTAGAGGAACCTTGTTGCTTCCCATCCACTCTTCTAAAACCATAGAGGAATTCAACAACCATTGCCTTATCCCTTTCTTTCTTCTAGCATAGAGTGAGGAATAGTCTGACCCCTTCAGCCTAGCCTCATAGCTGAGATTACGTACTTCTATTACCAGATTTTAGCATGTCTGCGCATTTTCAATATTATTTATTTATTTTAGTGCAAATTTCAGTAGAGTGCTGGATATACAAGCCTGAGGGCCACCTTGATATTGCCAAGATATCATAAGCTGCTGTTACTATGCCATGTACATGCATATCTGGAGACATATCTACCAAGACATTCACCCTGAGATCTCTCTTGATCACAGATGCTGCAAGTTCTGTTCCTGCTTTTAAATACCCAAGCATGGTTCTTCTTGCATTCTTGCCCATTCTTAGTACTTTACAACTTACAGTAATGAATTTGACTACCCACTTATCTGACCAGTCATGTTGATGACTTTAGGTCTTCCTGAAGCTCTTTACCTCTATCTTTATATTTTACTCTCTTCATAATTTTAACATCATCTGAATACATATTTAAAAATGCATTTGCATGCTTCAACAGCTCAGTGCATATATAAAATGCAGAAGTGGCCCTGAAACTGATCCCTGTGGAACACCACTGCTAACTTTTCCCTAGTCTAACACTGCATGTCTAACTCGAACCCTGAGTTTCATTCTTTATAGATAAGATTTCATCCACTCGAAGACATATCCACCAATTTTGTCTTCCTCATTTCCCTCTCGGTTCTCTTATTCTTAGGCAGAACGTCCTCGATGATATGCTGCATCAACTACACACAACGGTCAGTTTTCTTAATTGGTGATCCATACTCAAGTTTATCAGTATCCTATACATTATCTGTTAATACTAGATTATTCAGCGATGACTCATCTTCCCAGGCCCTTATTGGTTCCAGTACATGTTGGAGAAAAATTTCCCGCATACAAACCGGGAATCTTGTTTCAAAAGTATCACCTATTCTGAGTAGGTCATGACTATCTCAAGTTATTTCTCTGAATTTAAGATTGTTTTATTCGAGTTTGCTCATGGGAAGAGCTCATTGTTCACAATTTCCTGTTTTTTGGTCGGTTTCATTTTAATCATTAAAACTTATCACACCTATCCATAAAACAATGAATGCATAGAGCATTTATTGTTTTCTCACTTAGTAAATTGCAATTACTGAGTATTCTTACACTAAAAGAGTACTTCCTTTCATCCTACAAATAACTTGTATTACAAAGTTTTAGACTGTCGTCACTAGTTGTAGAACCACCCATATCAAAATATCACTCCATATCCACTCTGTAAAACTCATGAGGGAATATAAGCACTCTTCCATATAATCCTCTTTTTTGCAGCTTCGAGTGATGGTAAGTTTATCTCTTTTATCCTTATCTCATAACTGTGGTTACATATCTCTATCAGCAACTTTGCAGCATATTTTTGAGCGATCTTCTATTTACCTATACGTTTTTCATGTGCGGATTCCAGAATGATGATGTATGTAACTTCTAGTTTTTGCCTCAAACATATCACATAAATATTTGCATATATCCATGTCCACATGTCTGAAGGCCAAGTTATTGTTTGGTAAGAAAGGATATGCCGCTTTTTCTACACCATTTATATGCATTTCCTTAGACAAAACTTTCAATTCATTTACCCCTAGATCACTTTTTTTCACGGATCCTTGAAGTTCCTCCAATTTATTTTATGATTGTGACACTGGGACAGGAAAGAAAATTGACCACATCAATAAAAGGCTGGTTACGAAGAAAACATTAAGACGAAGAAATAGTTAAAGATTAAGGACAAGGCAAAGATGAGTTAATGATACACAATAGGCAAAGGACAGGCTGAAAGAATAGTCGAAGTACTGAGGACCTAGAGATATTACATGATTAGCCCCTGAGATGACGATAGATCCGTTTTTTGAAGGATGATAGGCTATAAGAATTAGAAGAAGAAGTGGGAAGAGAGTTCCAGAGTCTGGAGGTGGATGGGAAGAAGCAATTGCCGTACTGACCAATCCAGGAGCTACAAATCTCCTCACAGTACCTGTGAGACGAAGCCGCTTGGCGAGTGTTGCGTGATCTCGGTAGTGGGGGAGCGATGCAACTCGCCAACTTATCAAAGCAACAATGGAAGTAGTAGCTATAGAAAAGAGATAGGGATGATACCTTGCGGCAAATGAGAAAGAGAATCCAGATTAGAAGTAAGTGAAGGGTCATTAATGAGTCTGACTGCCTTAGATTCAACCCCATTAAGGAGATAAGTATATGAATTATCACACCAGATGTGAGAGCAGTATTCTAAGCAGGGATGGGTAAGACCTTTATAGATTTTAAGTGATTGTGAAGAGGAAAAGTAATGACGAAAACGAAATAGAACCCCCAGTTTTTTGGATGCAGATTTAGAAATTTGGTTTATGTGATTTCTCCAAGACAAGTTAGAGGCTATTAAATACTCAAACATGGGCGTTCTTTCACTCTTAGCAGCATTATCATTACTTCATGATGTACTAACTATCGTTATCCATTTTTGTGACCTCTCAACGAAATATTTAGGTCCTCCCGAGGGTAACTCCCACAATTTCCGTTTTTTCCATCTTCGCTGTCCTTGCATCTTCTGCAAACTTTTAGATATGCATTTACAAACTCCAGCACCTCATTTACACATATTAGGGATCAGGAGTGGCCCTAAAACTGGTCACTACTGAAGCCCTCTGCTAACCTTTGTTCAGTAAGACATTGCATGTCTTATTTGACCCTCTGTACCCAGCCCTCTAAATAAGTTTTAATCTACTCCAAGACATTTCCATATAGTTTTCATTTTACTCGCAACTTTTTAAAGTCTTCCATGTGGGACTGTACCAAACTACTCATACTCTGTGCTTTCCCTTCTTGGTACATCTGACTACTTTTTTATCTCAATTTCTTCCACTTTTGCTCCCCCTCCACCTATTCCTCCTACTTAGCACTGCCTTTGGCACTTTGAGTGTACCAAATACCATGGGAAGACTACTGCTTTCAAACCAGCAGCCCTGATCAGGTAGCCCTAAAAGTTGCCGCGATCATAATCTCGGGAATGGAGGCATCATCCCCTCCTCTATGAAAACTTTTTCTCTCCCTAATTAGATCGTACCTTCTCAGTACCTATTCAGGCCAGGGATCGAACATACCAGTCATTCCATGCCTCTCCCTCTGATTTAACTCGATCTGCTTTTATTACATTTAGGAATCACTGCACTGCTCAGATTCAAAGGTCTAATGCTTCTTTTTTAAGAATGAAAGTTGATGACCTTAAATCCTCTCCCACTGTTAATTGTTTCTCTTCCTTAGCCAGTAGCCTCTGTAACTCAGGTTTTCCTCCTCTCATTCATTCAGATGCTTCTATAGCTTGCTCTCCCATTGACAGCCCACTCTCTATGGCTCTCATTTGTCTGCCAACTCTTCCGTAAATGATTCCAGCGGATTTGTTCCTCATACTTTACCCCTCTCTAACCCTCTGCCCTCCCTTATTATCTCTTCACGCTAAGTCCTTAAGGTTTTTCACTCTCTAAAGACAAGCAAGGCATCTGAACCCGATTGTATCCCTGCAAGGTTCCTTAAGGAGTTTTGCAGATGAACTGGCTCCCATGCTTTTGTGTCTTTTTTGCCTCATTCTCTCAGCCAGTATCTATCCTGCATCTTTAAAACATGCTCTAGTTCAACCTGCTCCTAAGAGGAAACCTATTACCCTAACTTCTGCTATGGCAAAAGTATTTGAAACTTTGCTCAAGTCTCACTTCTTGAAACATTTTGAATCTAACTCGCTAATCTCTGATCACTATTGGGGTTTCCGCAAGGCAAGATCCACTGGTGGCCTCTGTCTCAACTTTCTTACGTAATATCTTATTCTCTGAAAAACTATAGGGAATCCTTTATCGTAGCCCTTGATATCTCTAAGGTTTTTGACAGAGTCTAGCACAAACTCCCTGCTTATGGGTTTACCCCTTCTCTCTGTTCACTGATTTCCAGTTTTTTCATACCATTTTATGTCTGAGGTTGTTGACGATGCAACATCTAGAATTCTAGATAATTCCCTGTTACCAGTGGTGTTCCACAGGACTCTGTTCTTTCACCTGTTCTGTTCCTTCTCTTCATCAAAGATTTTCTTCAGTCCCCATTCTCCTCTCTTCAGCATGCCTTTGCCGACAATTCTACCCTTCATTTTTCTCTGTCTTCTCTTCATAACCTTCGTCTGCTACTCGTAATCAGTCTCAAATCACTCTTTCTTCTACTTTCAACTCCGATTTGCAGAGAGTATCTGAGTGGGGCATCCAATAGTTAGTCAAATTTAATGCCTCAAAGACACAGCTTCCGGCTATCTCTTTATCTTTTTCTCCTCTTGATAGCCCTACTGTCTTTGAAACTAACAAAATTTACCCTCTTAATTTTGTTAACATATTAGGAATCTAGATAGCCTCTAACGTGTCTTGGAGGAGTCACATAATCCAAATATCTAAATCTGCATCCAAAAATTTGGGAGTTCTGCTTCCTTTTCGTCATTATGTTTCTTCCCTCCAGTTATTTTTAAGATCTATAAAGGTTTTATCCGTCCCTGCTTAGAATACTGCTCACACATCTGGGGTGCTTCTTTGTATACTTATCTCCTTGATAGGGATGAATCTAAGGCAGTTAGACACATTAGTGACCCTTCTCTTACTTTTAATCTGGATTCTCTTTCCAGTAAGGTATCATCCCTTTTGTTTTTTCTGTCACTACTACATCCATGTAATGAGTTGGCGAGTTGCATCCCTCCCCTACTGCTGAGGCTGAACAACACTTGCCAAGCAGCCTCATCTCACAGGTTGTGTGGAGATTTGTAGCTACCGGATTTGTAGGTGCAACAACTGCTTCTTCCCATTCAGCTCCAGATTCTGGAACTCTTTCTCTTTCTGTCTTTCCTAATTCTTATAACCTGTCTTCCTTCAAAAAGCGGATTTTTCGCCATCTCAAGGCCTACTCCTACTATATCTCAAGGTCCTCAGACTGTTAAATCATCCTGTCCTTTTCCTATTGTGTGTCATTCCCCTATTTCAGTCTTGTCCTTAAACTTCTTTTCTTTCTTCATCGTAATGTTTTCTTGGTTCCCGGGCCTGAAGGGGGCAATTTTCTTACCAGTCCCGATGTCATACATTAAAAAATTCCATCTGAAAATCTAAGAATATGGAATCTACCCAGCTCGATCATTGTTAAATCAAGCTTACCTTATCGAAAAATTATAATAATCTTGTTGGCGTAGTCCTGCCTTCTCCGAAGCTACGCTGACTCTTTGACAATTTTAAAAGTTGAAGGACTCCAAGTGACGAGAAATTTGTTTTCTCAGTAGCTTCTTCAAAACTCTACAAAGTATGTTAGTAATTGCAACAGGACTATCGTTAAGAGCTGTGTTTCTTCTTCCCTTTTTGAAGGTAGACACCACAAGCGATAATCATTTAGGGATTGTGCTCTGTGAGATAATTTGCTTAAAAGAATAATTGATAAAGAAAAGTATTTAACTGTCTCCCTTTTTTTACAGTTTTTCGATATCAGTGCAGGTAATTTCTCCCAAGGGCGTAGAGTACAATGCTTCAAGCAATCCTGCCATATACAGAGTAGACAATACCACTCGAACGATTTCTTTCTCCATATCAGAAGCAAAGGTACTTGGTAGTGTGGTTCCTATCATACCTAATATCAATCCTGAAGATATTATTATTATTATTATTATTATTATTATTAATAGTAATTGCACCAGTCATAAAATTATAAAACATTATGAAATTCCGTTTCTCAAATCCCTCATATAGCATTCCCTTAAATATAATTCACGTTTGCTTGCCTATGTATTTGCAACTTTTTTTTTTTTTTTACATTTAACGGTAGGCTGGCATTTGGATTTACAACATAAGTAACATTCCCCCGGTGAGAGAATCTCTCTTCCATGATGACGTACTAGTAGCTGTGACTTCTTATCCACGAAGTGAAATCACTGCTGAGGAACCCATCAGGTAAAATTCAATCTAATCTAAATGTAATTTTTTTTTTTTGCTCCCAATCATAATACCATACCTTGTTGGAACAAGCAGATTGACAAACAACTGCTTCGAAGAGGAAGAGGTAACACATTTCCAATATTCCAAACCTATCCTCACCTCTTGTATCAATTTTCAGTGCAAAGAAGACTTCACAGGGGCCAGGCGCATCTTTAGCCTTCCCACTTCCTTATGCTTATGAGGCGCTTACTACAGTACACAGGGAATCTGTTGGCTATCTCTGGTTTTCAGAATCAAAGATCTGAATCTCTTGCTTGATATGACTTATAAGAATTAGCAAATATATAATTCTTTCACCACTCACCACCAAGGTCTACGAGTGTAGAATATCTTTTCCTTATCAAAGGGGCCATGAGCACAATAGCTTCCTATGGCACGCAGGTAATACATGGGTGGCCGTGTTTGTGTCAACCACCACCATAGACTTATCTCTTTTGGTCATCACAGACTATAAGACACAGGTATAAATTACGAGGGTGGAATTCTTTCTCCCATATCACCCCTAATATCCAATCTACAGGGTAGTCAACGCCGTACAAGAGCAGATAATACATGGGTGAACTATTCTATACCCACCTCCATCGTTTGCCGATGAGAGAGAGAGAGAGAGAGAGAGAGAGAGAGAGAGAGAGAGAGAGAGAGAGAGAGAGAGAGAGAGAGAGAGAGAGAGAGAGAGAGAGAGAGAGAGAGAGAGAGACTTGTCGTCAAATAAGCAATAAATAACACATTCATATTCTCCTTTTTCAGTTATAGAAGTTATAGTAGTTGTAAAATGGAATTTATAACTGTTAGAAATTATACGATCTTAATTTCTATCGCTGATGACAGTCCCAATATACGTATTACTACGCATTTATTTAATGACTTATGTATTATGGTTATATTCCTGAACTGCAAGAGGGTTTCATTTACCATTGCTTCTTCTCTTTCCTGACGATGGAGGCATGAAGCCTTCGAAACCTCGACCTGCAAATCTTCGAGAAAATTGTGATTACCTAATTGTGTTTACGGGAAAGAGCCCAAATCTCGTATCTTCCCGTCTCCTCATCGGTTCCATTTTATACTTAGTGATACTTATCATACCTGTCCTTAAAACTATGGATTGAGATAGCATTAACTACCTCCTCGCTTAGCCAGTTCCAATTATCAACTACTCTTACACTGAAAAAGTATTTCCTTACATCCTGCAAAGGAGTTTTCTTACGAAGCTTCAAACTATGACCTCTAGTTCTAGAGCCAGCCATATCAAAATATCCATCCCTATCCACTCTATCATAACCATGAAGGAATTTAAAGACTGTCACCATATCCCCCCTCAATCTTCTACCTTCGAGTGATGGTAAGTCTAATTCCCTCAGCCTCTCATCATAACTGAGATTGCGTATTTCTGGCACCAGTTTCGTGGCATGTCTTTGAACTTTTTCAAGCTTAGCTATGTGCTTTTTCAAGTGTGGATTCCAAAAGGGGGCTGCATATTCGAGTTTTGGCCTCACATAGGTTACATAAATATTTCTGAACATTTCCTTGTCCATGTGCCTGAAGGCTACCCTTACATTTGATAAGAATGCATATGCTGCCCTTACTATGCCATTTATATGTATTTCTGGAGGCAAATTTGCCAGTATGTTTACTCCTAGATCTCTCTCATTTTCTGTCTCTTGAAGTTGTACTCCAGCCACCGAGTAGTCAAGCTTGGGCCTTCTTGCACTTGTACCCATTCTCATTACCTTACATTTTGAAGTATTGAATTTCATTAGCCACTTTTCTGACCACTCATTCAGTTTATTTAGATCCTCCTGAAGTTCTCTACCATTGTTCTCGTTTTTTACTTTCTTCACAATCTTTGCATCATCTGCAAATATATCCATGGATGAATTTACAGCCTCTGGTAGGTCATTTACAAATACAAGGAACAACAGTGGCCCTAAAACTGAACCCTGTGGAACTCCACTACTAACTCTTTTCCATTCAGACACTGAGTGTCTTACTCTAACCCTCTGTTCCCTTCCTTCTAAGTAAGTTTTTATCCATTCCAAAACATTTCCACCTATTCTAGCCATTGCTTGCAACTTCCTAATAAGTCTCCCATGTGGAACAGTGTCAAACGCTTTCTGGAAGTCTAGGAATATGCAATCTGCCCAGCCCTCTCTTTCCTGTAAGATTTGGCTTACCTCATCATAAAATTCTAATAAGTTTGTTACTGTTGATCTACCTTCTCTGAAGCCATGTTGCCTCACTGACAAAAAGTTGAAGGATTCCATGTTTCCTTAGTAGTTTCTCCATAACTTTGCAAACTATGCCGGTCAAGGAAACTGGTCTATAGTTCAGAGCCGTATCCCTCCTTCCCTCTTTGAAGATAGGTATCACATTTGCTTGTTTCCAGCATCTTGGAATCTCCCCTGACTCCAGTGACTTTTTAAATATGATACTTAGTGCCACTGATATTGAGTTTGTGCATTTTTTAAGCACATGAGGGGATATGTCATCAGGACCTGTAGCTTTATGAACATCTAAATCCATCAGCGCTTTGCATACCTCTGTGGCTGTAAGGTTTATGTTCTCTAATACCGGCCCTTGAGCTTCTATCTCTGCAATCTGAGGGGGTGGGGTATTTTCTACCGTAAATACTGACTGAATCTCCTTGTTCAATTCTTTGCAGATCTCTTTATCCGTGTCAGTGATGCTTCCATCCGCTCTCTTTAGCCTTAAAACTTGTTCTTTTGCCTTCAGTTTTCCTCTGATAAAGCTGTGGAAAAGCTTGGGATTTTCTTTAGCCTTCCTGGTGATGTCCCTCTCATAGTCTCTCTCTGCCTCTCTCCTTTTACTTAGGTAGTCATTTCTTTCTCTTTTGTAGGTTTGCCAGGCATTTATGTTTTTTGTCCTCCTATACCTTTTCCAGCATTTGTCTCTCCACTCCTTAGCTATTTTACACCCATTATCGAACCATTTCTCTCTGGCATGAATTACACCTACTTTGGTGACAGGTATGCAGCAATCTACTCTATTCCCATATTTCTCACAAAAGATGTCATGCATTTCTTGTACAGATTTGTTGTAAAATAAGGTTCTTCAGTCAATAACTGCAAAAAGCTCATTCATTTTGATGTAATCTCCTTTCGGATAGTTCCTCCTCATGTCCTCAGTGCCTCTACTCTCAGGCAGAATATCTTCAATGATATACTCCATCAACAACACACAGTGGTCACTCTTTCCAATTAGTGGTTCATACTCAATTTTTTCAATATCCAACACATTATCTGTGAATACTAGATCAAGTAGTGATGGCTCATCCCCACCCCTGGCCCTCGTTGGTTCCATTACATTATTGGTGTAGGGAACTGCCTTTGACGCAATCTAGGAATCTTGCCCCGAATGAGTCCTCACCACTGTGTGGGTCAAGATTTACCCAATCTATATCTTTATGATTAAAATCTCCCATAATCAAAATCGTACAGTTTTTTTCCCGTGCCATGTTAACAACTGAGTTTATGACTTCAATAGTACCTATATGACTTTCCTCATAAACTTCAAGCCTATTCTGGTTCCTTGGTGGGTTATATACATAGTTTGAAGCTTCGTAAGAAAACTTCTTTGCAGGATGTAAGGAAATACTTTTTCAGTGTAAGAGTAGTTGATAATTGGAATTGGCTAAGCGAGGAGGTAGTTAATGGTATCTCAATCCATAGTTTTAAGGACAGGTATGATAAGTATCACTAAGTATAAAATGGAACCGATCAGGAGACGGGAAGATACGAGCTTTGGGCTCTTTCCCGTAAACACAATTAGGTAATCACAATTAGGTAATCACAACAGTTATTATAATGCTCTCTGACCCAGTATTTATGCGGGCAACAAGAAATCAATTCTGGACGAGAGGAATGTTACTCTTCTACTGGGATATTCGATGCATAGTCTTTCTTCAAGGCCTGCATATATTTAGCAGTTTTCTCCAATGCCTTTCATGGATATATATATATATATATATATATATATATATATATATATATATATATATATATATATATATATATATATATATATATATATATATATATATATATATTTATATATATATATATATATATATATAATATATATATATATGAATCATTATTTACCCCGACCGGGACTCGAACCTAGGATTTATAATTACTAAGTCAAGGCGCTACCAACTACACACTACAGAAGGTTAAAAGGAATCCAACCTTATAGCTTATATCTGCTATACTTAGGAATGAACGCATTCTATCTGAATGCCACTATCTTCATATTACAGATTCCCCAACCTCACTTGTGGCTTCATTTTCGCATTTAATTCAATTCCCAATCTTATTCGGGTCATACAATAACCAAATAAGCACATTACATATGTGAAAACAGGTTGGGGAATCTGTAATATGAACATAGTGGCATTCAGATAGAATGCGTTCATTCCTAAATATAGCAGATATAAGCTATAAGGTTGGATTCCTTTTAACCTTCTGTGGTGTGTAGTTGGTAGCGCCTTGACTTAGTATATATATATATATATATATATATATATATATATATATATATATATATATATATATATATATATATATATATATATATATATATATATATATATATATATATATATATATAT
Source organism: Halocaridina rubra (assembly GCA_037179515.1). Taxonomy (NCBI): domain Eukaryota; kingdom Metazoa; phylum Arthropoda; class Malacostraca; order Decapoda; family Atyidae; genus Halocaridina; species Halocaridina rubra. The sequence goes on from JAXCGZ010015156.1 coordinate 14,002, forward strand.
ATATATATATATATATATATATATATATATATATATATACTTTATTGTAAATTTAGGAAAATTAAAAGATTATCTCAATATCCCAGTAGTAGTAATTGATGGTGGGAAAAGAAATTCCACGCTATTTTCCCTTCTTCTCCAAGGATGGGTGCTAGGGAGGCTAATAATCCCTCTCAACCTGAAATATTGTTTTTATCTTGCTTGGAACAAATGATAGAGGGGGGGGGGAGGATTCGCAGTATATTTTGAAGCTCTGTCATCTCAAAGCTATTCTTTCAGTTGTGGATTCTCTGTTAGCTTCAGTGGTATATGATATGTCGCCTCAACAAAGAAAGGGAGTTAGAATGCAGCATTTTAAATGCAATGTGAATCTAGGAACATGGTCCGAGATGTGAAATATAAGTAGCATTTCATCATGCAAAGAGCCATGGCGGAAAGATCGCCAATTACAGGGCGATTTTTATCTCTTTTTTTTTCTTTTTTTTTATTCATTTTGTTTCATCCACAGGGTGAAATCATGGATGCCGACGCATAATATCAAGTACCCATCTCCAGCCACGGTTTATGCCCATGTTAGCCAAGGGTATAATACGGTCGTTAACGCCAGTGTCACGGCCTTTATTGAGCCTCCAAATCAAGGTTCTGTTATCCAACTGCCTCTGATAGATAATGGCATTGGTAAGTGCGTTGTAATTACTTTATGGTCCTCGCAAGAAAGAGCCCTATGCTCGGAACTCCCCATCTCCTGGTCTGTTCCATGTTTATACTCAATGATACTTATGATATTTGTACATAAAACTATGAATGCATTTATCATTAACTACTTCCTCGTTTAGCGAAGTTTAGTCATTCTGCAAAGATGTTTTCTTACGAAACTTCAAAGTATGACCTCTAGTTCTAGAGCCAGCCATATCAAAATATCGACCCCTATCCACTCTGTCAAATCCATGAAGGAATTTAAAACCCGGTACCATAACCCCCCCCCCCTCTTTCTATTAGCTTCAAATGATGGTAAGTGTGATGGCATCAGGTATCTCCTTTCTTGTACAATGACAATTTTCTGAGATTTGTATCCATTATTTCTGCATAAGTGGGACACTATGGGTGAAACCAAACTCTTTGGAATCTGATTCCGGAATTTAAGAGAGGCGTCATAAAAAAAAGATGAAGGAATTAGATATGCCACTACTTGAAACTAAGGGTAATAATACTTTATTTCCATTTCAATACAATGGGTATTCGTCAGCCAGGGTAAGCCCCAACCCCCCACTGCGGTGTCCACCCACAGCAGTTCCTGCCAGTAAACAGCTTAAACTCTCGGTCTTGGACGGGAACCGATCTTTCGACCTCATGAATGCGAAGCCAGCGCGTTACCACTGTACTAGCCAGCAGGGGAAATGTAGGTCATATTTGTTTAATTCCCAAATATGGTACTTTGATATGAGGGGCTTTAGAAGTAGAAGGGAGTTATTGAAGCTCCACAAGATTTTTTTTTACTTTAAGGTGCAAGAAGTTACTTTTTTTTATTATCAAAAGTAGTTGAGAAATGAAAGATCAAGAGAATGAGAATGTAAGTGTTAAAAGAATACTAAGTATTAGGTAAAAAAAAAAAAAAACATCAAGTTACGATAAATCAGAATATTTACCAGATACACAATATGTAGTCACCGTGGCTCAAGCGGTAGCGTCCGCGACTCTGAGGCGTCAGGTCGAGGGTTCGCGCCGCGTCACGGTCTGAGGTTAGCAAGGGCATGCACTCAGGGTAACGATTGCATCTGCCAAAACAAGTCCTTCGCAAGAAGGCAACCGTCCTAGCCCTAGGTAGAAAATGGAATACGTGACGTAAAACCGGAACATTTACCAGATACACAATAAGTAATAATAGTCACCTCAATTTCTCATTACTATCCATTATTCCTATTTTCAGTACTGTTATTGATTTATTATTTTGTAGGTGCTGATCTTCAGGCAGGAGATGGCATCTATTCTGCGTATTTTACACAGTTTTCTGGCAATGGTAGATATAGTCTGTCTGCCGTCGTTTCTACAACTAATATCACGGAAATTATCAGAGGTAATAATACACGTCTATGTATCCATGCATGCACGCGTACATACAAATAAATTTTTTTCGTTTTTGTTATTTTTTGTGTAAACAGGGGGGAAGCTGTTATTGTTTATTTGTGATTAATTGATTTTGTGATTACAAATCTCTCTTTACAATTGGCTTGAGGATACTTTTTCTTAAAGTGATCAGATTAGCAGTTATAAATAGACACAAAATTCGGTCACTTACTGCTTTCTCTCTGGGACAAGTGTTTTTAGGTCTCGAGTTCTTCTCTGAGTTGCATGTTCAAGCTTTTCCTCATGTGGGTTTTGTTATTACTAAAGTTAAATTTCATGTTAATGTACGTTTTGCCAGGAAAAGAATATCTAAATTAGTATTTATAAGACGCTAAAGCATGTCTATGAGAAAAAAATGCATTTTTTTAAAAGACATCCGAAGTCTGAGAAGAGATGCCAGCTGATTTCTCACTAACCTCCTTTCATAAGAAAGTGGTCTATGGATCTTTATACAAAAGCCATATTCCCCCTTATAAGGGGATGGATGAATCAAAGCAAAATGCCTTAAGTCTTTGTGGGGAGAAAATACAGAGGAGGGGACTCCAAGTCCCCTTGCTCTGCCTCAATTAGTCGATTTTTACGACACGCAGGGCAACACGTTGGGAAATATTCTTGCCCTGCTCCTTCAAAGGAAAGGGATATACTCTAACTATTGTAGTAGTCTTTGAACTCCTATCTACGTGAGTGACAGTAAACTCTTTGAGCACACTTCCCGTAGCATTATTTACTCTTTCAACCAGTAACCACTTACATTACTTGCAAGTAATGCTATCCTACCAGCAGCCCTCTCAGATCTCAAAGCTTTCAATGTCTTTTAACCTTTAGGAAGAACTGTAACACTGTATATTTCCTCCTTTAATTTTGTGTCTGTAATCGATGTTAAACTTGCCTTCTTGTCATGTATTCTGCACTTTAGTCCATTTGCCATAGTAGTTACTCCATCAGCACTTGTATACAGTACCCTTAATAAGGCTTTATCCTTTATCCTTTGGTTTCCAAGTATATTTTTTCAACCCTTCTTGGATGAATCCTGATGCAAAAAAATTCTATTCTGTTATAAACCATAGTAGTATTTAAGGTTTTATTCGAAGAAAATAATACAACTACAAGCATCTGCAAATAAACTAAGCAATGGGAAGAGAATTAGAAATTATAATTACAATTAGAAAGTATACAATGATAAAAAAATTAAAGACTACATTAAGAGAATATTATAACATTCACCCCTACTGACTAGAAAATCACTATATCAATACGTACATCATATAATGGCTTATAGCAATAAGCATATTATAATCCTAGAAAGTATACTATGAAAACATTCAAATACTGTAATTTACAAATCTAAGTGATTCTGAGGTCGACGTTGGCGCTCAGATCTACGCATAGGTACAGGCATCTCGTTTTCAGATAAGAGTAAGGACACTGAGTTCCCTGAGTCATTGGGACGCCCAAAGAATCAGGTCGACTGGCATCATTTTGTTGATTCTTTTCATTACTGTTGTATACTTGTCTCTTCACAATATCTACACTTGCAGCAGCGGGAGAATGAAAATTATCAGTCCTGTGAGTAACATTCTGAATATCGTTTGCTAGAGCCAGGTGTTGAGAGTTATCAGTCTTCTGACCAATATTCTGAACATCATTTGCTGGAGCCAGGTGTCGAGTTGATACAGTAGTTTCCATGCCATTAGAGAAACATACATGGGCATACCGAGGATTTGCTTCAAAGAGTTCTGCCTCTTCAACAATAGGGTCATACTTGGATTCTCTGACATGGCGTTTTACTTGGACAGGTCCTGGGGAAGAAAGCCACATTGGGAGAGAGTATCTGCTGGTTGACCGGCGTCGAAAAGCAAACAGGCTCTCATGTGGAGTAGCATTTCTAGCAGTTGAAAGTAGAGTACGGATTGAATGTAGGGCATCTTCTAAAACAAGCTCCCAGTTAGAAGCAGGTTGATGTTTTGATTTTAGTGCAAGAGTAATAGATTTCCAGATCACTCCATTGTATTGCTCCCACTGACCATTGCCCTGGGGATTATATGGAGTAGTACAACTAGTAGGAATCCCTCATCTGTTGAGAAAATGGCGGACGTCTGCTGACATAAACGAAGCTCCTCTATCAGATTGGATGTATGCAGGCGTTACAAATATTGCACACAATTGACTAACACATTTGATAACAGTCTGCGAGCTCATATCAGGGCGTGCAAATGCGAATGGGAACCAAGAAAATTCGTCAATAATAGTCAGCAGATACTGATTCTGGGAAGAGGATGGCAGTGGTCCTTTAAAAGCAATACAAAGTCTTTCATATGGAACTGCTGCTTTGATCAAATGAGATGATTCAGGTTGATAGAACTGTGGCTTACATTGAGCACAAACTGGATATGAGGAAATTACCCTTTTTACCTCCTCCACAGAAAAAAAGAAAGTTTCTCATCCTAACAAAATATGCCATTCGTGTTATACCAGGTTGGCAGAGTGAATTGCGTAAATTCAGTAAAATTTCTGTACCCACTACAGAGCAATTCACCCTTGATAATGCATCAGCTTGGATATTATCCTTGCCAGGCTGATATTCAATGTCAAAATTGCAACAGGCAAGTTCATTTCTCCACCTCTGTATTTTGTCATTTTTTATATTGCCATATTGCTTTGAATCCAGCATAAAAGCCACTAATTTCTGATTGGTAATAAGAATAAAATGACGCCCAGTCAGATAGTGACGACATTTGCAAAGTGCTTCTACTATTCCACATGCCTCTTTTTCTACAGCAGAATGTTTCCTTTGGCTAGGGCTAAGAGTCCTTGAAAAGAAGGCCACTGGTCTTCCTGACTGATGCAGAGTGGCTGCCACAGCATGCTCAGATGCATTTGTCTCTACCACAAAAGGGATAGTTTCATCAATGGATTGTACTACTGAGTTTTCAGTTTCTGTTTTTAATCATTTAAATACCTCCTTAGCAGCTTCAGATACTGGGAACGTTTTAGCCTGAGTCAAAGGAGCAACTTTCTTAGAGTAGTTTGCTATCCACTGTGAGTAGTATGAGAACATACCAAGAGCTCGACGTAATAAAGCAATATCATGTGGAATGAGCAAGTACTGTAATGGCCGAAGATGTTCTGAATCGAGTTTAATCTTCCCATCAGACACAGTATAGCCCAAGAAATCTACAAATGAAACTGAAAGCAAACACTTATCAATATTAAAGGTCAAATTTGTCCGCTTAGCAACCTCCATGAATCTTCTTAGGTTAGTATCGTTCTTCTCTTTAGTTTTCCCACAGACAGTAATATTGTCAAGAAACACAACAGTATATGCAAGATCACTGTCAGCAATAAATTGGTCCATTTTCTGTTGGAAACAAGCGACACCATTGGTTACCCCAAATGGAATCCGGGTAAATTGGTTCAGCTGATTACAAGCTTCAAAAACTGTGTATGGCTTGTCCTCGTTATGTATTGGAATTTGATGATAGGCAGACTTTTGATCGATTGTGCTGAAGAATCAATACTAGCCACTTTATTCACCAGTTCATCAATTCTTGGAAGAGGGTAAGCATCCAACAGTGTAAATCGGTTCATAGTCCGTGAATAGTCTACAACCATTCTTTTCTTTTGTCGCTCACTATTTGTGACCAGAACTTGAGCTCTCCAAGGCGAATTGCTGGGTTCAATGACTCCTTCTGAGAGAAAACTCTCAATTTCTGATGAGATGAATCTTTTATCAGGTTCAAATATAACATTTTTGCATAGATCAGGAAGCACAGACAGCCTAACTCTATGATAGTTATGGCCTGCCAATACAACGTGCAGCAGGCAGTAACCATGTAATTACCTAATTGTAATTACGTAATTGTGTTTACGGGAAAAAGCCCAAAGCTCGTATCTTCCCGTCTCCTGATCGGTTCCATTTTATACTTAGTGATACTTATATCTTAGTGCTCAAGGATGTAGAAGCCATGGAGACAGTGCTAGATACAGGGTGGACATGAAGATTTAACCTTGTAATAAGTGATTCACTCACAAAATTCTCAGAGCTACCTGTCTCCATCAGAGCTTCAACTATCCTTCCATTCAATTTAATCTTAAGAGTAGCTTTAGAAAGAACACCTGAGGAAGCCACAGTAACAGTAGCCAATGTTGATGATACAGTAGCAACAGATATTCCAGCCTTAGAAGACTTGCACACTTTTGCATAATTTCCTGTTTTGCCACACTGATTACAAGTTGCTTCACGAGCTGGACAGTTGATGCGGGGATGTCTTCTATTCCCACAGAAAAAGCACCTTTACCCTTTACTGACAGCAGCTGAAACATGGCTAACATCTCTGGAAAATTCATAATGACTGTCAGGCTCATTCAAAGCTAGAGGAGCAGCTGCAGCCACAACAAAAGCCTTCTGTGAAGTGGAGTAAGACTCAGAGCTCTTCTGTGCTTCATCTAGAGCTCTAGCTTGGTCAAAGGCAGTAGTTAAGTCAAGTGTTCTATTCTCAAGAAGTCTCTGATGAATGACATTAGATAATAATCCACTTATGAAAGCATCCTGGATTGCTTCCTCCTTACATTTTTCAGTAATGAAGCCATAGTAGTATTTAAGGCTTTATTCTACATAAATACAGCTACAAGTATCTGCAAATAAAATAAATAATGGTAAGAGAATTAGGAATTATAATTACAATTAGAAAGTATATAATGATAAAAAAATGAAAGACTACATTAAGTGAATATTATAACATATCAATTTCCTCATTTCTTGCCTCACTTAGCCTTACAGCTTCCTGTAACCAGTTATCTTATTTCCAATCTCTTCCTTGGCTTTATAAAGTCTGACGTACACTGTCCTATATTCTTGACAGTCTTTTAGATTATTAACCCACAATTATACTTCCTTGCATGTGTCTTCTTTATTAAAGGCTACTTTTATTATTAACCTCTCTTTCTCTAATGCACTTTACCATGTCAGTAAACGCCTAGCATATTATCTGAATCATATAATTCTCCCAGCTTCTTTATCATTTCTAAAATTCTAACCATATTATGTTCATATCTCGCCTGCCATGCAGACCTCGGAGATTTACATATACTTGAGATTATCACTGACTACTCTTTATCAAGTGCTATTTTGATCAGGACTAGCCCCCTCAATCATAACTTCTCTCATTTTATCTGTTGCTGTTTCCCTGTATTCATATATTTACCTAATTTTCTCTCACTAAGAATCCAGGAGTGTAACAAGAGTAAATTGGAAGAAGCTTTTGCAAAGAGTGTTTGATGCTTTTTGAATGTTTAAAAGGATGTGATAGTTAGGGGAATAGGTAGATATATTTGCTGATGAAATGAGATGGTTAGCTGGCTTAGTTGGGTGGACTGGAAAAGGCTTGGAGAGAATTGTGAAGTTAGGGTTTGTAACTGAATTCTGAGCCGAATTTCAGTGGAATTACAACCGATAAAAAATAATCTGTCAGTGGGTATGGACAGTTTATTTGCTAAATCTATAGTCTTGACAGAAGGAGGAGGTAAGGAGGGATTAGCGGTAGATAGTAAAGGATTGACTGAAGTGGAATATCAGCAGATCCTGTGACACCAGTGTGATATGCTGAGTGGCAGAAAGGGAGAGATAGTCGGTTCAGAGACCAATGTTTCATGCATGGAGGTCCACACATGGCAAGGGAGTATAAGGAGCCAAAACCAGGCATCATCTGCTACCAAGTGGAAAACCGGGACATATAGCTAACCATTCTAATCAGGGAAATGACCAGGGGGGAGAGCTATTGCACCGGAGGCAACAAACTTTTTTCAATAAAGGCACTCTCAAGTATTTTGCTGGTGGTTGAGGTTTTGGAAGAGAGGAAAGAGCACTAGTGAATTCCGGCTGTTCAACAATGTGATGGTGGCACAAATAGCTGGAAAGTTTTATGAGGGAAAGAAAAGGAATTTGGTGACTATCAACGGAAGAGAAATTAGGTGTGAGGGTACCCGAAAAGTGGACCATTGTTCTTAATACAGTTATTGATGGCATTGAGGTAGACCTGTGGATGGATTTGATCAGTCAGTTTGGTGAAATGATATTTATGAATGGAAGAGTGAAGTTTGGGAAGGGTGAAGTCTGCTCAAGCATTGAGGGAGAGGAGGCTCAATGCATATTGGCAGTGGGAAAAGATATGGGAATAAGCAAGACGATTGAGGCTGTTGAAGTAAGGTTTGCCTGCGTGGAAGACAGCCTTGGTAAGCAAAAGTACTGGGTAAAGCACCTCCGTTCTCTTTGCCAGGTCAAAAAGGAATTTGAGTCACATAAGGATGTGGTAAAGAATAGTATTTAGAAAGCGGCTGCTCCGTTCAGAATTGAAGATGGTTTTTGTTGCAGTACTTGATAGTAAGAAATGGGTTGTAGAGTTCTTTTGAAAGAGGAGTTGCCAGTGTTGTAAAACCGTATGGTTTGTCAGGATTATACTATACAAGAGGAAGTAAAAGAAGTTTTTGATAAAGAAGTGAAGCGGTGGATTTATGAGTTTTTCTTAAAGTCTTGGAGAGAGGAGGTGGATAGAGAAAGGTCATTGTCAATGGAAGTAGTTCAGCCGGCAAGGGATAAGCTTCCACCTGTGTTGTATTTTCGTTAGTTTATTGCATCCGTGATGTGTTATGCTGATGAAGACTTTCTTTATGTGTGTGGTGAATTATGGAGGGAGAGCTTATAGCTTAAAAGGGTTGGATTTGGGTTGTGTTCTGCAACCCGAATTATGGCAATGATTCTCAAAACTGGCTTGAGGAAAGAGAAAGTGATAGAGGAGGCTACAAATTCATATATTTATGATATAGTGATAGATGAAACTTAGGTAGCATTGTCTAAAGTAGTAGAGCATTTGATCAGGTATGGTCTAGTTACTAAGCAACTAGAACTAATGGATGGAGGGAGAGTGTTAACCCTGACATTGGAGAGAGATGGAAAGAGTGAACATATTTTTAGAAGAAGTAACAAGCTTCCAGAAGTGAAGGAGAAAATAAGTAGGAGAGAGATTTTCTCTGTGTGTGGAAAGCTAGTGGGCCACTAGCCTAATGTGGGATGGCTTCAGGTGGCTTGCAGTTACATAAAGATATGAGCAGAAGGTCTAAGATGGGAGGATGAAATTGGAGGTGAAACAGTGATGATGACTTTGGATGTTATGGAAATAGTAAAATGTGAAGATCCGGCATAAGGGAGGTGGTATGCTCCAAAATCAGGGCGGGGGGGTTGTATGGTATGATGCAAGTAGCATAGCAACAGGCTTGATATTAGAAATGGTTTAGCTTCGTAGTCAAGAACTGAGCATATCTGGGTCAACTGTTTTGAATGCTAAAAACAGAGTCTGCATAAAGAGACCTGTGGAGATCATTGTAAAGTAGCACCTTGGGATGTTGGGGGAATTGATTAATGAGTTTGGGTTGCAGGTGAGTTTAGTCTTTGTGCCAGCAAGGCAGAACAAGGCAAATATCTTAACCAGAGTGAAGAAAACATAGCTTGGGATACCCAAGAAGAGAAAAGAAGAAAAGGTTGAAATATGTTTTATGGGATCTCAAAGTGTGGGGGAGTTGCAGCAAATGCAGCACATAAAGTGATAGGACTCTGTTTGTGGCTAGAAAAATTGATCCTACAGTGACAAGGAATGAAGTTAGGCAAGTGGCAAGGAGAGGCATCCGGTGCCAATCAATATACCTTGCACCAAGATCACATAAGATGTGGAAAATTAGAGTGGAGAATGATTGGAAAAGATTGGGATTGATGTGACTCATTATCAGCAAGAAAGATATTTATCTATGGTAGATTGTAGTCCTGATTGATTCACAACCTGGAGTGAGTTGAGGACAGAGATGGTGGAGGAGATTGCGACTACATTTAGCGAGGTCTTTCTAGAGAGGGGTCCTGTCGATGAGGTATTGATGAATAGCAATAATTATTTTCAGTCACAGGCCTTGAAGGACATGCTGGATAGATGGAGTATATGTCCCTTCTTCGGAGAAGCTTATCGATCTAGTGGAAATGGGATTGTGGAGATACACCATGGGACCATTAAGTCAAAGGCAGAAAGGACTCTTTCCTGTAACACCTGTAGAAGCAGTATTTTGATTTAATATGTCACTTAGGATAGGACAAAGTTAGAAAACAGTGCCTCAGAGAGCAGTATTTTACTATAAGTGATTACCTAATTGTGTTTACGGGAAAGAGCCCAAAGCTCGTATCTTCCCGTCTCCTGATCGGTTCCATTTTAGACTTAGTGATACTTATCATACCTGTCCTTAAAACTATGGATTGAGATAGCATTAACTACCTCCTCGCTTAGCGAATTCCAATTATCAACTACTCTTACACTGAAAAAGTATTTCCTTACATCCTGCAAAGAAGTTTTCTTACGAAGCTTCAAACTATGACCTCTAGTTCTAGAGCCAGCCATATCGAAATATCGATCCCTATCCACTCTATCATAACCATGAAGGAATTTAAAGACTGTCACCATATCCCCCCTTACTCTTCTAGCTTCGAGTGATGGTAAGTCTAATTCCCTCAGCCTCTCATCATAACTGAGATTGCGTATTTCTGGCACCAGTTTCGTGGCATGTCTTTGAACTTTTTCAAGCTTAGCTATGTGCTTTTTCAAGTGCGGATTCCAAAAGGGGGCTGCATATTCGAGTTTTGGCCTCACATAGGTTACATAAATATTTCTGAACATTTCCTTGTCCATGTGCCTGAAGGCTACCCTTACATTTGATAAGAATGCATATGCTCCCCTTACTATGCCATTTATATGTATTTCTGGAGACAAATCTGCCAGTATGTTTACTCCTAGATCTCTCTCATTTTCTGTCTCTTGAAGTTGTACTCCAGCCACCGAGTAGTCAAGCTTGGGCCTTCTTGCACTTGTACCCATTCTCATTACCTTACATTTTGAAGTATTGAATTTCATTAGCCACTTTTCTGACCACTCATGCAGATTATTTAGATCCTCCTGAAGTTCTCTACCATTGTTCTCGTTTTTTACTTTCTTCACAATCTTTGCATCATCTGCAAAAATATTCATGAATGAATTTACAGACTCTGGTAGGTCATTTACATATACAAGGAACAAAAGTGGCCCTAAAACTGAACCCTGTGGCCCCCAACCCCCCGCCGGGTCCCACCCCGCCCCCGGTACCATCCAAACATTTCCACCTATTCTAGCCATTGAGTGCAGCTTCCTAATAAGTCTCCCATGTGGAACAGTGTCAAACGCTTTCTGGAAGTCTAGGAATATGCAATCTGCCCAGCCCTCTCTTTCCTGTAAGATTTGGCTTACCTCATCATAAAATTCTAATAAGTTTGTTACTGTTGATCTACCTTCTCTGAAGCCATGTTGCCTCACTGACAAAATGTTGAAGGATTCCAAGTGAAGAGAGATATGTTTCCTTAGTAGTTTCTCCATAACTTTGCAAACTATGCTGGTCAAGGAAACTGGTCTATAGTTCAGAGCCGTATCCCTCCTTCCCTTTTTGAAGATAGGTATCACATTTGCTTGTTTCCAGCATCTTGGAATCTCCCCCGACTCCAGTGACTCCTTAAATATGATACTTAGTGCCACTGATATTGTGTTTGCGCATTTTTTAAGCACATGAGGGGATATGTCATCAGGACCTGTAGCTTTATGAACATCTAAATCCATCAGCACTTTGCATACCTCTGTGGCTGTAAGGTTGATGTTCTCTAATACCGGCCCTTGAGCTTCTATCACTGCAATCTGAGGGGGTGGGGTATTTTCTACTGTAAGTACTGACTGAAACTCCTTGTTCAATTCTTTGCAGATCTCTTCATCCGTCTCAGTGATGCTTCCATCCGCTCTCTTTAGCCTTAAAACCTGTTCTTTTACCTTCAGTTTTCCTCTGATAAAGCTGTGGAAAAGCTTGGGATTTTCTTTAGCCTTCCTGGTGATGTCCCTCTCATAATCTCTCTCTGCCTCTCTCCTTTTACTTAGGTAGTCATTTCTTGCTCTTTTGTAGGTTTGCCAGGCATTTATGTTTTTTCTCCTCCTATACCTTTTCCAGCATTTGTCTCTCCACGCCTTAGCTCTTTTACACCCATTATCGAACCATTTCTCTCTGGCATGAATTACACCTACTTTGGTGACAGGTATGCAGCAATCTACTATCTTCCCATATTTCTCACAAAAGATGTCATACATTTCTTGTACAGATTTGTTGTAAAATAAGGTTCTCCAGTCAATAACTGCAAAAAGCTCATTCATTTTGATGTAATCTCCTTTCGGATAGTTCCTCCTCATGTCCTCAGTGCCTCTACTCTCAGGAAGAATATCTTCAATGATATACTCCATCAACAACACACAGTGGTCACTCTTTCCAATTGGTGGTTCATACTCAATATTTTCAATATCCAACACATTATCTGTGAACACTAGATCAAGTAGTGATGGCTCATCCCCACCCCTGGCCCTTGTTGGTTCCATTACATGTTGGTGTAGGAAATTCCCTTGTACGCAATCTAGGAATCTTGCCCCGAATGGGTCCTCACCACTGTGTGGGTCAAGATTTATCCAATCTATCTCTTTATGATTAAAGTCTCCCATAATCAAAATCCTACATTTTTTTTCCCGTGCCATGTTAACAACTGAGTTTATGACTTCAATAGTACCTATATGACTTTCCTCATAAATTTCAAGCCTATTTTGGTTCCTTGGTGGGTTGTATACAACAGTTATTATAATGCTCTCTGACCCAGTATTTATGCGAGCAACAAGAAATTCCCTGAACTCACTTTCTAGTAGCCAAGTTTATTTCTTCAACTTGAATCCTCTCACTTATGAGCAGTGCTATCCCTCCACCAGTCCTCTCAGGTCTTTCAACCCTTAGTATTCTGAAGCCCTTAGGAAAAACTGTGACACTGTTTATGTCCTCACTCAACTTAGTCTCTGTAATTGCTACTATATCTGCCTTACTGTTGTGAATCCTATCTTTTAATTCTACTGCCTTACCAGCTAATCCATCAGCATTTGTGTATAACAATCTTAATGAGGCCCCATCCCCTGATCTTCTGTCATTATCTTCTTTATCTCCCCATTGTCTGGAAGTACTCTGTAACGAAAATTTTTGGTGACATCCTAGTGTAGTGTCAATGGTTGCTAGAAAGTAGGAGAAAAGGGTTATATCTATGCAAATGGTAGATGAAACTTGGTGAAGCCTCCTGATGGGAAGTGCTCATTTCAGTGGTGAAGAGGGACTGTGATGGATGAGCATTCCCTTAATACTATATCTGTCAATGGAATGCAGCGACACATCTTGGATCTGCGGCAGGTGGTGATAGTGAAGGAAGTGAGGTAGAAGAAGATGGGGAGGTACCACTACTATGATCACAGAGAGGGGAACGGGCACCAGGGTGGATGAGAGATTATGTAGTACTAGATTTAGTGATGAAGATTAGACTGATCTAGAGATCAAGGGGGTGTGGTGTAAATTTGATATTAGATATTGCCTGTGTTTTTGGTTTCTTTATTGCTTTTATTTGGTTATTATCACCGGGTTTCGGGCAGTGTAATGTGTCGCAATGGTTATATGATAGAGTATTCATTATGAGTAGTGTGAAGGTGATATTGCGATTGGATAGGGGGTAGTGCTGAGGGGTTGTGGGTCAAGGTATTTTGGCGGGAGAGAGAAAGGGGAGTGATTGGAAAGTCATGTTGAATTCTTTCTAATGCTTTCTTGCTTTGTGTTAGTTTATTTCTAAGAAAGCTAAAGAGTGGAGAGACAAATGCTGGAAAAGGCATAAGAGGAGAAAAATTATAAATGCTTAGCAGACTTATAAAAGAGCATGACATGATTACCTAAATAAGTGAAGAGAGGCAGAGAGAAACTATGATATGGATATTCCAAGAAGGCTAAAGAAAATCCCAAACTTTTCCACAAGTTTATCAGAGGAAAACTGAAAGCCAAAGGGAAGGTTTTAAAACTAAGACAGCAGAAGGAAGCAATGCTGAAACGGATGAAGAAATCTGTGAAGAATTGAACAAGGATTTTCAGTCAGTATGTACGGTAGAAAATAGCCATTCCTTCAGATTATAGAGATCATAGGTTGGTATTGGAGAACATCACCTTTTCAGCCACAGAAGTATGCAAATTATTGATGGAGTTAGGTACCCATAAAGCTACAGGTCTTAATGTTATCTCTTTATGTACTTAAGAAATGCGCAAAACCAATATTAGTGGTGCTATGCATCATATTTGAAAAGTCGCTGCAATCTGGGGACATTCAAAAATGGTGGACACAAGTGGCCTTGGTACCTATCTTCAAAAAGAGAAGGAGGGATACAGCTCTAAACAATCGCACTGTTTCCTTAATTAGCATAGTTTGCAGAGTTACGGAGAAGTGACTAAGAATACATAGCTCTCTTCACTTGGAATCCTTCAACTTTTTGTCAATGAAACAATATATCTAAGTAAGTGGCTGATCAGCAGTAGCAAATTTATAAGAATTTTTTGTTGAAGTGAGCTAGATCTTACAGGAAAGAGAGGGCTGGGTGAATTGCATATTCCTTGATTTTCAGAGGGTATTTTATACAATCCTATATGGAATGGATAAAAACTTACTTAAAAGGAAGGGAACAGAGGGTTAGAGTAAGACACACAGTGTCAGAATGGAAAAGGGTTGGTAGTGGTGTTCCAAAGGGTTCAGTTTTAGGGCCACTTTTGCTCCTTGTATACGTAAATGACCTACCAGTATATGTAAATTCATTCATGAATTTGCTTGCAGATGATGCAAAGATTGTGAAGAAAGTAAGAGACAAGAACAATGGTAGAGAACAGAATTTCAGGAAGTCCTAAATAGTCTGCATGAGTGGTCAGAAAAGTGGTTAATGAAATTCAATACTTTTAAATGTAAAGTAATGAAAATGGGTACAAGTGCGAGAAGGCCCAAGCTTGGATACTCAACAGCAGGTGCAGAACTTTAATAGACAAAGAATTAGAGAGATCTAGGAGTAAATGTATCGGCAGATTTCTCTCTGGAGATGCGTATAAATGGCGTAGTAAAGGCAGAATATGCTTTCTTAGTAAATGTAATGTTAGCCACCAGACACATGGACAAGGATATGTTCAGAAATATTTATGTAACTTCTTCAAGGCCAAAGCTTGAATATGCAGTTCCCTTGTGGAATCCACATCTGAAAAATTGTGGATGCCAGAAATATGCAATCTCATTTATGAGGAAATGCTGAGGGAATTAGACTTACCATCAACTCAAGCTAGATGAATGAGGGAGGATATGATGATGGTTTTTAAATTCCTTCATGGATTTGACAGAAGTGGATGAGGATCAATATTTTGATATGGCTGGCTCTACAACTAGTGGTCATAATTTGGAGCTTCGTAAGAACACATTTTTACAGGATGTAAGAAAGTACTTTTTTTTAGCAAAAGAATAGTTGATGATTTAAGTTTGCTAAGGGAGGAGGTTGTTAAAAGCTATTTCAAAATCCTAGTTTTAATGATAAATATGATAAATATTACTGAGTACAAAAATGTAGACGACCAGGAGACGTGGAGTTATGAGCATAGGGATCTTTCTAGTAAACAGTTAGAAAATTAGAAGGAAGGGAACAGAGGGTTAGAGTAAGACACTCAGTGTCTGAATGGAGAAGAGTTAGTAGTGGAGTTCCACAGGGTTCAGTTCTAGGGCCACTTTTGTTCCTTGTATATGTAAATGACCTACCAGAGTCTGTAAATTCATTCATGAATATGTTTGCAGATGATGCAAAGATGTGAAGAAAGTAAAAAACGAGAACAATGGTAGAGAACTTCAGGAGGATCTAAATAATCTGCATGAGTGGTCAAAAAAGTGGCTAATGAAATTCAATACTTCAAAATGTAAGGTAATGAGAATGGGTACAAGTGCAAGAAGGCCCAAGCTTGACTACTCGGTGGCTGGAGTACAACTTCAAGAGACAGAAAATGAGAGAGATCTAGGAGTAAACATACTGGCAGATTTGTCTCCAGAAATACATATAAATGGCATAGTAAGGGCAGCATATGCATTCTTATCAAATGTAAGGGTAGCCTTCAGGCACATGGACAAGGAAATGTTCAGAAATATTTATGTAACCTATGTGAGGCCAAAACTCGAATATGCAGCCCCCTTTTGGAATCCGCACTTGAAAAAGCACATAGCTAAGCTTGAAAAAGTTCAAAGACATGCCACGAAACTGGTGCCAGAAATACGCAATCTTAGTTATGATGAGAGGCTGAGGGAATTAGACTTACCATCACTCGAAGGTAGAAGATTGAGGGGGGATATGGTGACAGTCTTTAAATTCCTTCATGGTTATGATAAGGTGGATAGGGATCGATATTTTGATATGGCTGGCTCTAGAACTAGAGGTCATAGTTTGAAGCTTCGTAAGAAAACTTCTTTTGCAGGATGAAAGGAAATACTTTTTCAGTGTAAGAGTAGTTGATAATTGGAATTGCCTAAGCGAGGAGGTAGTTAATGCCAGCTCAATCCATAGTTTTAAGGACAGGTATTTTAAGTATCCCTAAGTATAAAATGGAACTGATGAGGAGACGGGAAGATACGAGCTTTGGGCTCTTTCCCGTAAGCACAACTAGGTAATCACACACACACACACACACATACACACACACACACACACACACACACACACACACACACACACACACACACACACACACACACACAGAAATACGTATAAATATCATAGTAAGGGCAGCATATTCTTACTTATCATGTGTAAGGGTAGCCTTCTGGCCCATGGACAGGGGAAATGTTCAGAAATATTTATGTAACCTATATGAGGCCAAAACTTGAATATGAAGCCCCCTTTTGGAATCCGCACTTGAAAATCACTTAGCTAAGCCTGAAAAAGTTCAAAGACATGCCACAAAATTAGACTTACCATCACTCGAAGCTAGGGGATTGAGTAGGGATATGGTGACAGTCTTTGAATTCCTTCATGGTTATGATAGAGTGGATAGGGATCAATATTTTGATATGGCTGCCTCTAGGAGTAGAGGTCATAGTTTGAAGCTTCATGAGAAAACTTCTTTGCAGGATGTGAGGAAGTACTTTTTTAGTGTAAGAGTAGTTGATCATTGGAATTTGTTAAGCGAGGAGGTAGTTAATGTCAACTCAATTCATAGTTTTAAGGACAAGTATGATAAGTATCACTAAGTACAAAATGGAACTTATCAGGAGACGGGAAGTTACGAACTTTGATCTCTTTCCCATAAGCACAATTAGGTAATTACTATTAGGTAATGACACACACACACGCATAAAAGCGCTGATTAAGTTAGATGCCCTTAGAGCTGCAGGCCCTGATGATTTAGCTCCTCATGTACTTAAAACATGCATTAAATCGGTGTCGGCAACACTATGTATCCTATTTGAAAAGTTGCTCGAATCTAGGGAGATTCCAAGATGCTGGAAACAAGCGAAGGTGGTACCTGTCTTCTTAAAAGGAAGGAGGGGTACAGCTCTACACTACAGTCCTGTTTTCTTAACCAGCATAGCTTGCAAAGTTATGGAGACACTACTAAGAAAAAACATCGCTCTTTACTTAGAATCCTTCAACTTTATGTCAGTGAGACAACAAGGCTTCAGAGACGATAGATCAACAGTAACAAATTTATTAGAATTTAATGATGAGGTAAACCGATTCTTACAGGAAAGAGAAGGCTGGGCAGATTGCATATTCCTAGACTTGCAGAGGGCATTTGATACGATCCCACACATTAAACTTATTAAGAAGCTGCAAGTAATGGCAAGAAAAGGTGGAAATATTTGGAATGGATAAAATTTACTTAGAAGGAAGGGAACAGAGGGTTAAAGTAAGACACTCAATGTCTGAATTGAGAAAGGTTAGTAGTGGGGTTCCACAGGATTCAGTTTTATTGCCACTTTTATTCCTTCTACATGTATTTATAAACG
Source organism: Halocaridina rubra (assembly GCA_037179515.1). Taxonomy (NCBI): domain Eukaryota; kingdom Metazoa; phylum Arthropoda; class Malacostraca; order Decapoda; family Atyidae; genus Halocaridina; species Halocaridina rubra. Next base: position 32,087 of record JAXCGZ010015156.1, read on the forward strand.
ACCTACCAGAGTCTTTTGATTCATTCAAATGTTTGCAGATGATGCAAGGATTGTGAAGAAAGTAAGAGACGAGAACAATGGTAGAGAACTAATGATGACCTATACAGTCTGCATGAGTAGTCAGAAAAGTGACTAATGAAATTAAATACTTTTAAATGTAAAGTAATGATAATGGGTACAGGTGTAAGAAGGCTCAAGCTTGAATAATCAATAGCAGGAGCAGAACTTCAAGAGACAATGAGAGAGATCTAGGAGTAACCGCACTGGCAGATTTGTCTCCGGGAATGCTTATAAATGGCACAGTAAGAGTAGCATATACTTTCTTAGCATATGTAAGGGTAGCCTTCAGCCACATGGACGGGGAAATGTTCAGATATATATATGTAACCTATGTGAGGACAAAGCTTGAATATGCGGCCCCCTTTTCGAATTAACACTTGATAATGAACATAGTTAAGCTAAAAGAAAAGTTCAGAGACATGTCACAAAGTTTGTGCCAAAAATAAGCAGTCTCAGTTATGATGAGAGGCTGAGGGAATTAGATTCACCATAACTCGAAGCTAGAAGAGTGAGAGGGGATATTGTGATGGTTTCAAATATCTTCATGGTTATAACATTGTGTAGAGGCGTCGATATTTTGATATGAATGGCACCAGAAATAGAGGTCATAATTTGAAGCTTCGTAAGAAAAGTTCTTTGCAGAATGTATGGAAGTACTTTTTTAGTGTAAGAGTAGTTGATGCTTGGAATTGGCTAAGCAAAGAGGTAGTTATTGCTAACTCAATCCATAGTTTTAAGGACAAGTATGATTAGCGTCAGTAAGTGCAAAAGTGGAACCGACCAGGAGATGGGGAGTTGCTAGCATGGGGCTCTTTCCCGTAAGCACAATTAGGTAATTACATACATATATATATATATATATATATATATATATATATATATATATATATATATATATATATATATATATATATATATATATATATATATATATATATATATATATACACACATCACTGAGACGGATGAAGAGATCTGCAAAGAATTGAACAAGGAGTTTCAGTCAGTATTTACAGTAGAAAATACCCCACCCCCTCAGATTGCAGTGATAGAAGCTCAAGGGCCGGTATTAGAGAACATCAACCTTACAGCCACAGAGGTATGCAAAGCGCTGATGGATTTAGATGTTCATAAAGCTACAGGTCCCGATGACATATCCCCTCATGTGCTTAAAAAATGCGCAAACACAATATCAGTGGCACTAAGTATCATATTTAAGGAGTCACTGGTGTCGGGGGAGATTCCAAGATGCTGGAAACAAGCAAATGTGATACCTATCTTCAAAAAGGGAAGGAGGGATACGGCTCTGAACTATAGACCTGTTTCCTTGACCAGCATAGTTTGCAAAGTTATGGAGAAACTACTAAGGAAACATATCTCTCTTCACTTGGAATCCTTCAACTTTTTGTCAGTGAGGCAACATGGCTTCAGAGAAGGTAGATCAACAGTAACAAACTTATTAGAATTTTATGATGAGGTAAGCCAAATCTTACAGGAAAGAGAGGGTTGGGCAGATTGCATATTCCTAGACTTCCAGAAAGCGTTTCACACTGTTCCACATGGGAGACTTATTAGGAAGCTGCAATCAATGGCTAGAATAGGTGGAAATGTTTTGGAATGGATAAAAACTTACTTAGAAGGAAGGGAACAGAGGGTTAGAGTAAGACACTCAGTGTCTGAATGGAGAAGAGTTAGTAGTGGAGTTCCACAGGGTTCAGTTTTAGGGCCACTTTTGTTCCTTGTATATGTAAATGACCTACCAGAGTCTGTAAATTCATTCATTAATATGTTTGCAGATGATGCAAAGATTGTGAAGAAAGTAAAAAACGAGAACAATGGTAGAGAACTTCAGGAGGATCTAAATAATCTGCATGAGTGGTCAGAAAAGTGGCTAATGAAATTCAATACTTCAAAATGTAAGGTAATGAGAATGGGTACAAGTGCAAGAAGGCCCAAGCTTGACTACTCGATGGCTGGAGTACAACTTCAAAAGACAGAAAATGAGAGAGATCTAGGAGTAAACATACTGGCAGATTTGTCTCCAGAAATACATATAAATGGCATAGTAAGGGCAGCATATGCATTCTTATCAAATGTAAGGGTAGCCTTCAGGCACATGGACAAGGAAATGTTCAGAAATATTTATGTAACCTATGTGAGGCCAAAACTCGAATATGCAGCCCCCTTTTGGAATCCGCACTTGAAAAAGCACATAGCTAAGCTTGAAAAAGTTCAAAGACATGCCACGAAACTGGTGCCTGAAATACGCAATCTCAGTTATGATGAGAGGCTGGGGGAATTAGACTTACCATCACTCGAAGCTAGAAGAGTGAGGGGGGATATGGTGACAGTCTTTAAATTCCTTCATGGTTATGATAGAGTGGATAGGGATCGATATTTTGATATGGCTGGCTCTAGAACTAGAGGTCATAGTTTGAAGCTTTGTAAGAAAACTTCTTTGCAGGATGTAAGGAAATACTTTTTCAGTGTAAGAGTAGTTGATAATTGGAATTCGCTAAGCGAGGAGGTAGTTAATGCTATCTCAATCCATAGTTTTAAGGACAGGTATGATAAGTATCACTAAGTCTAAAATGGAACCGATCAGGAGACGGGAAGATACGAGCTTTGGGCTCTTTCCCGTAAACACAATTAGGTAATAACAATTAGGTAATCACACACACACCCACACGCAGCCCCCTTTTGGAATCCGCACTTGAAAAAGCACATAGCTAAGCTTGAAAAAGTTCAAAGACATGCCACGAAACTGGTGCCAGAAATACGCAATCTCAGTTATGATGAGAGGCTGAGGGAATTAGACTTACCATCACTCGAAGCTAGAAGAGTGAGGGGGGATATGGTGACAGTCTTTAAATTCCTTCATGGTTATGATAGAGTGGATAGGGATCGATATTTTGATATGGCTGGCTCTAGAACTAGAGGTCATAGTTTGAAGCCTCGTAAGAAAACTTCCTCGCAGGATGTAAGGAAATACTTTTTCAGTGTAAGAGTAGTTGATAATTGGAATTGGCTAAGCGAGGAGGTAGTTAATGCTATCGCAATCCATAGTTTTAAGGACAGGTATGATAAGTATCACTAAGTATAAAATGGAACCGATGAGGAGACCGGAAGATACGAGCTTTGGGCTCTTTCCCGTAAACACAATTAGGTAATCACAATTAGGTAATCACACACACACACACACACACACACACACACACACACACACACACACACACACACACACATATATATATATATATATATATATATATATATATATATATATATATATATATATATATATATATATATATATATATATATATACAGGGGGTCCTTGGTTTATGATTTCCTCTAGTTACGATGTTTTGTGAAGGACATAGTTTGAATTTATATACAAAATTACCAAAGTCATGTACATAGTCATAAATACGAATTTGTTGCACCCAGGACAGATTGTTGAGCATGGTGGAAGAATATGTCGTCACGTGGCATTGGCCTGAGGGAGACATGTTACTTAGTTCCTGCTCGTATGCCATCTTGTTATAGTGTATTTCGTTCTTTGGTTTGTTTTGCTTGTTTTTCGATATTATTTGGCCTATATTATGTATCCCAAGCGTAAAGCAGATACTTCTGATGGCAATGCTTTGAATAAAAGGAAAGCCGTCACCATGGAAGTGAAATTAGATATAGTGAAACTCTTGGAAAAGTTAGAAGGTGGTACCAACATTGACTGATTACTGGGGTTAAGCCATTCGACTATGTCAATAATTATCAAGGATAAAGATGGCATCTTTGATCACGTGAAAGGTTCTGCTCCTATGAAGTCTGTTGTGATTATTAAACAGTGTTGTGGCCATATGAGCGAGATGTAAAGGTTATTGGTGCTTTGGCTGGAAGACCAGCATCAATGAGGGTATCCCAGTGAACCTTAGGCTGATTCAGGAAAACGCTAAAAGATTGTGTAAGGCTGTGAAAATGGAAAAAGGGGGAGGGAGTAAAATTGAAGAGTTTGTGGCCAGTAGGGGTTGGTTTATGAGGTTTATTGCTTGTGTCAATATGCATAACCTTAAAGTATAAGGTAAAGCTGCTAGTGGATGACGCTGGCTTCTTCTGGAAGCATATGCCTAGTCGTATGTACATCGCCAAGGAGGAGAAGACAACACCAGGCCATAAAATCAGCAAGAACAGACTGACTTTTGTTTTTGAGGGCTAATGCTGCTGGCAACTTCGAGATGAAGCCCTTATTGGTGTACTTGGCAGAAAATTCAAGGGCATTTGGAAGGGTCAATTGCCAGTCATCTGAAAGTCGAACAAGAAGGCTTAGGTAACCCCTCAGATTTTCCACTTTGCCAAAAGTGGAGAGGTACTGTGCTTCCAAGAGTCAACCCTTTAAGATGTGGTTAGTACTGGACGGTGCCCCTGGTCACCCTGCCCATGAGGATGACTCATCCTAATGTCAAGGTGGCTTACCTTCCACCTAATACCACTGCCCTGATACAGCCAATAGATCAAGGGTCATTGCCTCTTTCAAGGCATACTACCTCTAAAAGACAATCATCATGGCTCTTAGGGCAAATGAGTTCAAGAACTTGACTCTCAAGGTATTTTGGAAGTCTTTAAGTTGCCAAGAACATTGCTGCTTCTTGACTTGAATGGTTTATGGAAGAAACTTTGTCCTCAGTTTATGAATGTGATTCTTGACTTTGAGGAGATAATTGAGGCTGTCACTAAGAACTTTGTTGCTTTGAGTAAGAAGCTTATGTTGGAGGTGGGGGCAGATAATGTCACAGAGCTACTGGAATCTCAGGGAGAGGAGTTATCTGCTTTGGACCTCATTCAACTGGAGAAGCAGATGATTGAAGAGGAAGAAGAAATGCCACCCCCAGAGCCAAAGAGATTTGCAAGCAAGGGTTTGGAAGAAGGTTTTGCCCTGACAGAGGTAGGGTTGGTAATGCTTGAGACTGAGGATCCAACACTGTCAGATACACTAAGGTCACCGGAGGGGTCATGATTGGCTATGTTGTAAAAAGGAACTTTGGGAGGAGAAGAAGAGCGCATCCTTGCAGACTCGCCTGAGACTTTCTTCAAAAAGGTAGAGCCCCCAGCAATAAATCCTGTACCCTCTATCTCTGCTGCCTCTCCAAAGTCACCAATCCCAGCATCTCCAGCACCTGCTGTAGGTTCTCCTGCCTCTCCAGACTCATCTACCCCAGTCTCTCCAGCACCTGCCTCTCCAGCTTCCTCCTGCCAATAAGCCTGTCTCTCCTTCCCTAGCAACGCCCCTCCCAGTGTGCAAGCCAACCACAGGAGAAAATGTGAAGAATTGTTCTCTTTTCTAGTCCTAGTGATGTTTTCATATGTCATAGAAATGTTGTTTATATATCTTAGATCTTGAACTTTATTATTGCGTTAGCATAGGTGGGTGATGTAGATGTTTATTTAGGTGAGTCCCGACTTGCGCAGAAAATCGGGTTACGACACGTCTTGAGGAACAGAATTGCGATATAGGTCGAGGATCATCTGTAAATATATATATATATATATATATATAATATATATATATATATATATATATATATATATATATATATATATATATATATATATATATATATATATATATATATATATATATATATATATATATATATATATATATATATATATATATATATTTATTTATTTATTTATTTATTTATTTATTTATTTATTTAAAGAGCAGAAATGGCCTTAAAACTAATTCCAGTGCAACCCCACTGTTAGCCATGCACTGATCAAACTCTGCAAGTCTTTCTCTGATTTATTGGTTCCTTTCATTTAAAAAAGTATTTATCTACTCCGAGACATTTCCACCTATTCATGCCATTAATTGCATATTCAAAATAAGTCTCCCATTTGGGACTGTACCAAACGCCCCCTCAAAATAAGTAATCAAGAGTTTCTTCTGAATCTAATGAGTTTTTATTATTTTCCGAGTTGTCATATTCCAGTGAAGGCGGTAGAATGATCACAATTTTAGCAAAGTAAAATTAGTAGCAGCATCTGCAACCTTGTCCATTCTACCTCTTCTGTCAGTTTTTTTTTATTTTCCAAGAAACATAAATCACTTATTGGAGGGAGGGATTGTCATTTACCTAGTCTCTTATCCTTTCTTGTTGCTTCTTAAAACAAATGGAAAATGTTTAGGTAGAATTTCATACCTCAGATTTTATATTCTGCATTTATTTTTTTTATTTATTTCATAAAATTCTTCAGGTTATAAGACTGATGAGTTGACACCATTGCTTAGCGATCCTATAACCAACGCAATACGAGTCAGAGAATTCCCTGTTCCAGAGAACTCTCTCCCTGTGCCGGAGTCCCACTTTCCTGTCAAGATTCTAGCCATGCCTAATAGTCCTCTTGAAGGGGGAGACAAAAGGAACATTGATCCCATTGAGAAAGTGCGAGTTGAGCCCTTTACAAGATACACTTCAGGGGGTATATTCAAGGTGAGTACAAACATCAAGGACCATTGTTCTTTATCTATATTTTAGAGATAAAATTAAAACTCATTAAATATATCCAAATGAAATTAGTAAAATATATTTTGCTTATTTTAAATAGATGCTCCTGTACATCAGTATATCCAGTATATCTTGAGGTTTCCTACCCAAGGAGGTCCGTCAGCACTATTTGATTACCAGACCCTCTTCGAGAGATCATCCCTGTTTTAGCCCTTTATGAGAATAACAGGTTCATTGTTTGCACAATAAAATATGTGGAATCAGTGATAGACCAGTATGTTTTCAAGTTAAGGTTGAAGATGCTATGTAACCGCTGCTATGTAAAACCTGTACAGTTTAGAATTTATTACTATAATAATTCATTTATGCATTTATTCATAGTATGCAAAAACTAAATTGGATAGAGAGTTGTGGAGGTAGCAGTCCCTCTCTCCCTGTTTTGGCAGAGGTAGCTGGAATAGGTGAATTGTATATAAACCTCGTTACCTCGTTTCTTGGGCAATAGTTGGAGCCCTTATGTCATCTCAGCAGGATATTGTATATCTTTTGACAAAAATTTACATATTTTATTGCAGGTCATTAACTACCAACCAGGGGATCAACAACCTCCTGGACGTGTGACAGACCTAAAGGTATCTTCCTTATCATTATATGAAGCCACAGTGTCACTAGAATGGACAAGTCCAGGTGATGACTTCTATGACGGCACAGGTGAGAATGATTTTATGTACAAAAAATAGTAACTCATACACTCTAAGTGGAGTTCATACAAAGCATGCTTATAGCCAAATTTTGAGAATAGGATAATTAGAACATCTTTTTTTCCGAGTTTAGGGTGACATTTTTATGTTAGATGTGTGATTTTCTTATTAAGAAGCTGAGCTCTTGAAAATTTTGTTCCGCCACTGACCCTTTGGATGATTTAAAAGGGGCTACCATACCATATCAGGGGTATCACTATCATAGTCTAATAGTAGTTCTCCATTCAGATACTGCATTTCTTAATTTTACCCTCTTCTCCCTTTCTTTTAGATAAGTTTTTATCTATCCCAGGACATTTACACCTATTCTCGCCCTTACTTGCAGCTTCTTAATAAGTCTCTCATATGAGAATGTGTCAAATGCCCTCTGATAAACTTTGAATATGCAATCTACCCAGCCCTCATTTTCTTATATGATTAGACTTACTTCATTATAAAATTCTGGTACATTTGTAAGTAGAGACTTGTTTTCACTGAGGCCATGTTGTCTCACTGACAAAAGACTGAAGGATTCTATGTGAAGAAAAATACATTTTCTGATTAATTTTTCAATGGTTTTGCAAGTATGCTAGTCAGTGCAACAGGCCTATTGTTTATAGATGTGTCTCTTTTTCCCATTTTGAAGATAAGTACCATAAATGCTTACTTCCTGTATCTAGCATTCACCCTAGATTCCAGTGACTTCTTAAATATGATGCACAGTACTAAAGATAATGGTGCAGCACTAAAGTACATATAAGAATATATCACCTGGCTCCATAGCTTTAACAGCATCTAATTCCATCAACGGTTGCATGCTTTTGTATTTGAAAAGACTTGATTTTCTAATGCTGCCTTATAATCTACTATTTCTGCAATATGAGGAATGGAACATTTGTCTCCACTCCTTACCTGTCTTACACTCATTATTAAACCATTTTTCTCTGGCATAAATAACTCCTATTTTGGTGGAAGATATGCAACAATCTACAATCTAACCTTATTCTTTTATTAATTTCTATTAATTTTTATGTAATCTCCTTTTGGATAGTGCCTCTATTTTCAGGTAGAACATCTTTGATTATATACTCCATCAACAACACACTGTGGCCACTCTTTCCAGTTGGTTGTTCATACTCAATTTTTTCAATATCCAACGCATAATCTGTGAATACTAGATCAAGTAGCGATGGCTCATCCCCACCCCTGGCTCTTGTTGGTTCCAGTACAATGTGGTGTAGGAAATTCCCTTGTACGCAATCTAGGAATATTGCCCCGAATGGGTCCTCCCCACTTTGTCAGTCAATATTTATCCAATCTATCTCTCTATAATTAAAATCTCCCATAATCAAAATCCTACATTTTCTCTCCAGTGCAATGTTAACAACTGAGTTTATGACTTCAATTCTACCTATATGACTTTCCTCATAAACTACTAGCCTATGTTAGTTCCTTGATGAGTTATATATAACAGTTATTATAATACTCTCTAACCCAGTATTTATGAGAGCAACAAGATTTAGCAAAGTTTATTTCTTCAACATGAAATCTTTCACTTATGAGCAGTGCTATCCCTCCACCAGTCCTCTCAGATCTTTCAACCCTTAAATATTCTGAGGCCAACTGTGACACTGTTTATATACCCCCTGAACTTAGTCTCTGTAACTTCTACTAGCCTTACTGTTGTGAACCCTATCCTTTAACTCTTCTGCCTTATCAGTTATTCCATCAGCATATGTGTACAGCAGTCTTAATGAGGCCCCATCCCCCGATCTCCTTTCATTATCTTCTTTATCCCCCCTTTGTTTGGAAGAACTCTGAAGTAAATTTTTTTTTCTTCTCTTCTTCATTTCTTTCCTCATTTAATGTTTTTGATCCTTTCCATCTCTTTCTGTGTTCTGTATGGTCTAATGAACACTGTTTTGAATTCTTAGAGGTCTTTTAGGTTTTTTCTCATCAATATTTCTCTACATGTGTCCCCTTTCTCAAAGGTTACTTTTGTTGGTCTTTCCTCTCCCTCTGTAGAATATTTACCAAGTTGGTGAATGTTTACAATATCCTCTGGACTGCATAATACTCCAAGCTTCTTTATCAGGTTCAAAACTCTAGCTTTATTTAGTTCAAGTCTCCTCTGCCATGTTGACTCTTGGGATTCACTTATGCCTGAGATTACCACTGTATTCTCTTTATCCAGTGCCTGTTTAATCAATAGATTAGCCCTTTCCAGTACAGCGTCTTTCATTTTTTCTATTACTGGTTCTTTGTAGTCAACTGTTTGTACATTTTCTAGTGCCACCACCCTCACAGCCTCTATTACTGCCACATTCCCCTTTAGTGCATCTGCAAAGGAAGTTTTAATTTCATCATGTTCCATATTCAGCTTGCAAAACTCTTTTCTAAAATGTTCAATGTTTTCCTTTATCTGGACTTTCCAAGCTGCAATCTCATATCTCTCAGAGGAGAGCAATGAACAAACATTTAATTCATTCAGGTTGTCATTCAAGTGTTTGTTGTTATCTTCTTGTTTAGAAATTCTAGTTTCTAGTGTGTTTATAGAATTATATCATATGAATCACCATCTCCCTACTAAAACTTCATGGAGATAAGAGTGCCAGGTTAGTGGTGTCCTTAATATTACAATACATGTCATTTGGTATGGTCAGTGAGTGCATCAGAAGTTGTGTAATATAATAAGTAAAAGAGTATCTATATGAGCTCGGCTTTGACAAGAGCAGAAATATTCCTGCAGTTTTTATCTTAAGTAAGAAAAAGTCATAATTTTTCTTTGCAGCAAGTTTTCTTGATCTCCGTTACCACAAAAGTATGAAACTGGTCAAAGACTTTGACATTGGCCATCGCATCAGTGATTCCCATGTAATACAAGGGGACTTAATACCTCAAATGGCTGGACTCCCCCACAGAGTCACTGTAAAGGTTGGTAAAAACAAATATCTTTGTGTTTTTTATTTTTTCTAGTGATTAGATGCGTGCAAGATATAGCGTATCAGTCAGGTACACTAAGGTTTGCATGATGTGAGCAGGGAAACTAAGGAATTTTGAGACCTGCTTTTGAAATTTACTATAGGCTGTAGAGCCTTTATAATTCTCAGCCATCAAGATATACAAATGTGCAACCGAATTAATGGGTAGTTTTACGGAAACATGAAAGACTGCTCTATTTTTGTGTCTTCCCAGTTGTGACCACTCTAAAGTGTATATGAGCTATCAGATTATTATTGTTATTATTATTATTATTATTTATTATTATTATTATTATTATTATTATTATTATTATTATTATTATTATTATTATTATTATTATTATTATTATTATTATTATTATCATTATTATTATTATTATTATTATTATTCAATTTTTATATATCTGTATAACATATTACATAAAGTATATTTACATGCTTATGTTATTCTTTAGCAGGTTTATATATCTAAATCGACCACTATATAAAATCATAAAGCAACTGTGAGAGAGAGAGAGAGAGAGAGAGAGAGGAGAGAGAGAGGAGAGAGAGAGAGAGAGAGAGAGAGAGAGGAGAGAGAGAGAGAGAGAGAGAGTAGTATGCTTAATATACTTTGACCTCATTCGCACTTTTACTCATTATGATGATAACAGCATGAAAACTAGTAATATATATATATATAATATATATTATATATATATATATATATATATATATATATATATATATATATATATATATATATATATATATATATATATATATATATATATATATATATATATATATATATATATATATATATATATATAAATGGCATAGTAATGGCAGCATATGCATTCTTATCAATTGTAAGGGTAGCCTTCAGGCACATGGACAAGGAATTGTTCAGAAATATTTATGTAACTTATGTGAGGCCAAAACTCGAATATGCAGCCCCCTATTGGAATCCACACTTGAAAAGCACATAGCTAAGCTTGAAAAAGTTCAAAGACATGCCACGAAACTGGTGCCAGAAACACGCAATCTCAGTTATGATGAGAGGCTGAGGGAATTAGACTTACCATCACTCGAAGCTAGAAGATTGAGGGGGGATATGGTGACGGTCTTTAAATTCCTTCATGGTTATGATAGAGTGGATAGGGATCGATATTTTGATATGGCTGGCTCTAGAACTAGAGGTCATAGATTGAAACTTCGTAAGAAAACTTCTTTGCAGGATGTAAGGAAATACTTTTTCAATGTAAGAGTAGTTGATAATTGGAATTGGCTAAGCGAGGAGTTAGTTAATGCTATCTCAATCCATAGTTTTAAGGACAGGTATGATGGCCATGGCACCAGCCGCCCGTTGAAAGACTACGACTGAAGGTATTAGGATGCAACTAGGACTGGTCCAGACAGTTCCAGGTTGAGTCTTCCTTCAGGACGTTTCTTTCCTCGTGCCTACATCTACACTGAATATTCTGGCATATTCATTACACATCTCTTGCTATTCCATTACATTTGACAAGTCACAACATTCTGCACATCTGTCTCTTTTACTTTCCTTTTCCTCACATTTTGTCATTATTTATGGAAGGTTCACAACTAATGGCCCTCAGTACCCAGCATAGTTGGGTGCGAAGAATCTCCGGGGATCGTGTTGACTCCACCATTGGCTTGAGGGCAGACATGCCTGGTGGTAATAATGGTTCTGCTCTTAACCTTGCACCTCCCAATAGATCTGCTTCTTTCACTCTTCACTATTCAAACATTCGTGGGCTGAACTCTAATCTTTCGTCTGTGGAACAGTGCTTGGGCTCTTTCCTCCCTAACCTCCTCCTCCTATCTGAAACCCAGTTGTCTGCACATGCTTCCACTGACCCTTTCCAAATCTCCCACTATAATCTGTATACTCGTTTTCGTTCCAAAGGTGGGGTCTGTGCTTACTGCAACATTAACACTCCTACTGTGAGGCTCATGGACCTTGAATCTCCTGACTTTGATGTTCTCTGGCTAAAAGTCTATCTCTCCACTACCACTATCATCCTTTGCTTCTGCTACTGTTCCCCAAACTCCACCGAGTTTGTGTCTTTCTTTGAATATCTCTCCTCGTGCCATGAGTCCTTGCTATCTTCTCACCCACATGCCGAAGTTTTCTACATTGGAGACTTCAATGTACACCACAGTGAGTGGCTTCATTCTTCTCACACTGATGTGGGAGGAAGCGAGGCTCTTGCTTTCTCTATTACTCACGATCTGGAACAAATTATCAAACATCCTACTCGCGTTCCTGATCGTCACAAGCATGCTGCAAACACTCTTGACCTATTTTTTACTTCTAACCCTTCAAACTACTCTTATTCTGTGCTTTCCCCTCTTGGTAAATCTGACCACTCCATGATCTCTGTCTCTTCCATTTTCGCTCCCCCACCACCAATCCCTCCTACTCAACGCCGCCTTTGGCACTTCGAGCGAACCCAATATGAAAATTTGCGTAACTTTCTCTTTGACTTTCTATGGGATGACTACTGCTTTCGGTCCCGCAACCCTGATCGGGTAGCTGTAAAAGTTGTCGAGATCATGACCGCGGGAATGGAGGCGTACATCCCCTCTTCTACAAAAACTTTCTCTCCCCCTAAACCTTGGTTTGACCGTGCCTGCTCCATGGCTATTCAGGCTAGGAATCAGGCTCACCGATCTTACCAAGCCTCTCCTTCCGATTTAACTCGCTCTGCTTTTATTATAGCTAGGAATCGCTGTACAGCTCAGATTCGAAGGTCTAAGGCTTCCTTTATAAGAAGGAAAGTTGATGACCTTAACTCCTCTCCCACTGACAAATGCTTCTGGTCCTTAGCCAAAAACCTCTCCAAAAACTTCTGTAACTCAAGCTTTCCCAATCTCATTCGTTCTGATGGTTCTATTGCTTGCTCTCCCACTGACAAAGCCACTCTCTTTGGCTCTCATTTTTCTGCCAACTCTTCTATCAACGATTCCAGTGCACCTGTTCCTCAGTCTTTTCCCCTCTCTAACCCTATGCCCTCCCTTATCCTTTCTTCACGCAAAGTTCATAAGGTTCTTCGCTCACTAAAGACAAACAAGGCATCTGGTCCCGATGGTATCCCTGCAAGGTTCCTTAAGGAGTTTGCAGATGAACTGGCTCCCGTGCTTTGCCGTCTTTTTCGCCTCATTCTGTCAGCCAGTATCTATCCTTCATCTTGGAAGCATGCTCTAGTTCAACCTGTTCCTAAGAAGGGTGACCGCTCTATTCCTTCTAACTACCGACCTATTGCTCTAACCTCCTCTATTGCTAAAGTTTTCGAAACTTTGCTCAATGCTCACTTCTTGAAATGCCTTGAATCTAACTCACTTATCTCCGATCACCAGTACGGCTTCGACAAGGCAAGATCCACTGGTGATCTCCTGTCCTATCTTACTCATGTATGGTCATCTTCTCTGAGGAACTATGGGGAATCCTTTGTCGTCGCCCTTGATATCTCTAAGGCTTTTGACAGAGTCTGGCACAAGGCTCTGTTGGCCAAACTCCCTGCCTATGGCTTTACCCCTTCTTTCTGTTCTCTGATTTCCAATTTTCTTACTGACCGTTCTATTTCTGTAGTTGTTGATGGCGCGACATCTAGCCCTTTCTCTGTTTCCAGTGATGTTCCACAGGGCTCTGTTCTTTCACCTACTCTCTTCCTTCTCTTCATCAATAATCTTCTACAATCCCCATCTTCCTCTCTTCTTCATGCCTTTGCCGATGATTCTACCCTTCACTTTTCCTCTGCCTTTTCTTCACAACCTTCATCTGTTACTCGTAATCAATCTCGTATCACTCTTTCTTCTACTCTTAACTCCAATTTGCAGAGAGTATCTGAATGGGGCACTCAAAATTTAGTTAAGTTCAATGCCTCCAAGACACAGTTTCTGGCTATCTCTTTATCTTCTTCTCCTCCTGATAACCCTATTGTCTTCAAAACTAATGAAATTTACCCTCTTAACTCTATCAATATATTAGGAATCCATATAGCCTCTAACTTGTCTTGGAGGAATCACATAATCCAAATTTCTAAATCTTCATCCAAAAAATTGGGGGTTTTGTTTCGTTTTCGTTATTACTTCTCCTCATTGCAGTTATTTAAAATTTACAAAGGTCTTATCCGCCCCTGCTTAGAATACTGCTCACACATCTGGGGTGCTTCTTCCTTTACTTATCTTCTTGATAGGGTTGAATCTAAGGCAGTCAGACTCATTGATGATCCTGCTCTTACTTATAACTTGGATTCTCTCTCTCTTCGCCGTAAGGTATCTTCCCTTTCGCTTTTCTATCGCTACTACTTCCATCGCTGCTCTGATGAGTTGGCGAGTTGCGTCCCTCCTCCACTGCCGAGGCCACGTAACACTCGCCAAGCGGTCTCATCTCACAGGTACTGTGTGGAGATTTGTAGCTCGCGGATTGGTCGGTGCAGCGACTGCTTCTTCCCATCTACCTCCAGACTCTGGAACTCTCTTCCTCCTTCTGTCTTTCCTAATTCTTATGACCTTTCATCCTTCAAAAAGCAGATCTATCGTCATCTCAGAGCCTAGTCCTCCATATCTCTGGATCCTCTTTACTTTGACTGTTTTTTCTGTCTGTCGTTTTCCTCTGTGTGACATTACCTCATCTCTGCCTTGCCCTTAACCTTTTTCTTTTCCTTCGTCTTGGTATTTTCTCGTGCCCGGGCCTTTGTTGATGAGGGCAGTTTCTGCCTATCCCGGGGTCACACTCTTAAAAAAAAAAAAAGTATAAAATGGAACCGATCAGGAGACGGGAAGATATGAGCTTTGGGCTCTTTCCCGTAAACACAAATTAGGCAAGTACAATTAAGTAAGTACATACACATACATATATATACATACATTTACATACACATATACATATAAACACATACATACATACATATATATATATATATATATATATATATATATATATATATATATATATATATATATATATATATATATATATATATATATATATATATACCTTTGCTGATGCACTAAAGGGGAATGTGGCAGTAAAAGAGGCTGTAAAGGTGGTGGCACTGGAAAACATTCAAACAGTTGACTAT
The DNA here is from genome assembly GCA_037179515.1 of Halocaridina rubra. Classification (NCBI taxonomy): domain Eukaryota; kingdom Metazoa; phylum Arthropoda; class Malacostraca; order Decapoda; family Atyidae; genus Halocaridina; species Halocaridina rubra. The sequence goes on from JAXCGZ010015156.1 coordinate 47,470, forward strand.
AAAGAGACAGTAATTGAAAAAATTAAAGACATTGTGATGGAAAGGGCAAACCCACTCATCAAACAGGCACTTGATAAAGAGAAGACAGTGGTAATCTCAGGCATAAGCGAATCCCAAGAGCCAGCATGGCAGGGGAGACTTGAAGAAAATAAAGCTAGGGTTGTAGACCTGATAAGAAAGCTTGGAGTAGTTTGTGGTCCTGAGGATATTGTAAACATACACCAACTAGGTAAATATACGAGGGAAGGAAAGCCGAGACCAAAAAAGTAACCTTTGAGAGAGGGGAAACATATAGGGAAATATTGTTGAGAAAAAAAAGTCTAAAAGACCTTCAAGAATTCAAAAAAGTGTTCATTAGACAATACAGAACACAGGCAGGGATGGGAAAGATAAAAAATTTGTTGCAAGAGGCAAGAAGATTAAATGAGGAAAGATATGAAGAAGAGAAGAAAAATTTTCATTTCAGAGTTCTTCCAGACAAAGGGGAGATAAAGAAGATAATGACAGAAGATTAGGGGATGGGGCCTCATTAAGATTGTTATACACAAATGCTGATGGATTAGCTGGTAAGGCAGTAGAATTAAAAGTTAGGATTCACAACAGTAAGGCAGATGTAGTAGCAATACAGAGACTAAGTTGAGTTAGGACATAAACAGTGTCACAGTTTTTCCTAAGGGCTTCAGAATATTAAGGGTTGAAAGATCTGAGAGGACTGGTGGAGGGATAGCACTGTTCATTAGTGAAAGGATTCAAGTTGAAGAAATAAACTTGGCTATAGAAAGTGAGTTCAAGGAATTTATATAGTTTGTATATAACCCACCAAGGAATCAGAATAGGCTAGAAGTTTATGAGGAAAGTAATATTGGTAATATTGAAGTCATAAACTCAGTTGTTAACATGGCGAGAAAATGTAGGATTTTTATTATGGGAGATTTTAATCATAAAGAGATAGATTGGATAAATCTTGACCCACACAGTGGTGAGGACTCATTCGTGGCAAGATTCCTAGATTGCGTACAAGGGAATTTCCTACACCAACATGTAATGGAACCAACGACGGCCAGGGGTGAGGATGAGCCATCATTACTTGATCTAGTATTCACAGATAATGTGTTGGATATTGAAAAAAATTGAGTATGAACCACCAATAGGAAAGAGTGACCATTGTGTGTTGTTGATGGAGTATATCATTGAAGATATTCTGCCTGAGAGTAGAGGCACTGAGGACATGAGGAGGAACTATCCGAAAGGAGATTACATCAATATGAATGAGCTTTTTGCAGTTATTGACTGGAGAACCTTATTTTACAACAACTCTGTACAAGAAATGTATGACATCTTTTGTGAGAAATATGGGAAGATAGTAGATTGCTGCATACTGGTCACCAAAGTAGGTGTAATTCATGCCAGAGAGAAATGGTTCGATAATGAGTGTAAAAGAGCTAAGGAGTGGAGAGACAAATGCTGGAAAAGGTATAGGAGGAGAAAAAACGCAAATGCCTGGCAAACCTACAAAAGAGCAAGAAATGATTACCTAAGTAAAAGAACAGAGATAGAGAGAGACTATGAGAGGGACATCACCAGGAAGGCTAAAGAAAATCCCAAGCTTTTCCACAGCTTTCTCAGAGGAAAACTGAAGGTAAAAGAACAGGTTTTAAGGCTAAAGAGAGCGGATGGAAGCATCACTGAGATTACCTAATTGTGATTACCTAATTGTGTTTACGGGAAAGAGCCCAAAGCTCGTATCTTCCCGTCTCCTGATCGGTTCCATTTTATACTTAGTGATACTTATCATACCTGTCCTTAAAACTATGGATTGAGATAGCATTAACTACCTCCTCGCTTAGCCAATTCCAATTATCAACTACTTTTACACTGAAAAAGTATTTCCTTACATCCTGCAAAGAAGTTTTCTTACGAAGCTTCAAACTATGACCTCTAGTTCTAGAGCCAGCCATATCAAAATATCGATCCCTATCCACTCTATCATAACCATGAAGGAATTTAAAGACTGTCACCATATCCCCCCTCACTCTTCTAGATTCGAATGATGGTAAGTCTAATCCCCTCAGCCTCTCATCATAACTGAGATTGCGTATTTCTGGCACCAGTTTCGTGGCATGTCTTCGAACTTTTTCAAGCTTAGCTATGTGCTTTTTCAAGTGCGGATTCCAAAAGGGGGCTGCATATTCGAGTTTTGGCCTCACATAGGTTACATAAATATTTCTGAACATTTCCTTGTCCATGTGCCTGAAGGCTACCCTTACATTTGATAAGAATTCATATGCTGCCCTTACTATGCCATTTATATGTATTTCTGGAGACAAATCTGCCAGTATGTTTACTCCTAGATCTCTCTCATTTTCTGTCTCTTGAAGTTGTACTCCAGCCACCGAGTAGTCAAGCTTGGGCCTTCTTGCACTTGTACCCATTCTCATTACCTTACATTTTGAAGTATTGAATTTCATTAGCCACTTTTCTGACCACTCATGCAGATTATTTAGATCCTCCTGAACTTCTCTACCATTGTTCTCGTTTTTTACTTTCTTCACAATCTTTGCATCATCTGCAAACATATTCATGAATGAATTTACAGACTCTGGTAGGTCATTTACATATACAAGGAGCAAAAGTGGCCCTAAAACTGAACCCTGTGGAACTCCACTACTAACTCTTCTCCATTCAGACACTGAGTGTCTTACTCTAACCCTCTGTTCCCTTCCTTCTAAGTAAGTTTTTATCCATTCCAAAACATTTCCACCTATTCTAGCCATTGATTGCAGCTTCCTAATAAGTCTCCCATGTGGAACAGTGTCAAACGCTTTCTGGAAGTCTAGGAATATGCAATCTACCCAGCCCTCTCTTGCCTGTAAGATTTGGCTTACCTCATCATAAAATTCTAATAAGTTTGTTACTGTTGATCTACCTTCTCTGAAGCCATGTTGCCTCACTGACAAAAAGTTGAATGATCCCAAGTGAAGAGAGATATGTTTCCTTAGTAGTTTCTCCATAACTTTACAAACTATACTGGTCAAGGAAACTGGTCTATAGTTCAGAGCCGCATCCCTCCTTCCCTTTTTGAAGATAGGTATCACATTTGCTTGTTTCCAGCATCTTGGAATCTCCCCCGACTCCAGTGACTCCTTAAATATGATACTTAGTGCCACTGATATTGTGTTTGCGCATTTTTTAAGCACATGAGGGGATATGTCATCAGGACCTGTAGCTTTATGGATGAAGATTGATGTTAATTGGAATTGGCTAAGCGAGGAGGTAGTTAATGGTATCTCAATCCATAGTTTTAAGGACAGGTATGATAAGTATCACTAAGTAGAAAATGGAACCGATCAGGAGACGGGAAGATACCAGCTTCGGGCTCTTTCCCGTGAACACAATTAGGTAATCACAATTAGGTAATCACATACATATAAAAACTTATACGAATATAGACCAAAATACATATGAACATACAAACATATATATAGCTAAGAAAAAGAGTAAAGGAAAAGTATAAATAGACATAATATGAACAATGAGGCTGTCTAATTAAATGAAGGCGGTCTGTCTTGGGGAATTATCTTGGCCAGCGTATGCTTGAGGAGTATCTTGTCTACTGCATCAGGCACCCACTGGCCTTTAGAGAAATTGAAATTTTTGGACGTTTCAATTGTTATTTTGTAAATAGGCCCTCCTTTCAATTGTTTTTACTATTTTTCATATTTTTCATATATATATATATATATATATATATATATATATATATATATATATATATATATATATATATATATATATATATATATATACCTTGGCTGTTTCCCCCTTTAATTGGGGGGTAGCCGACATCAAGAAAGGAAAACAAATAGGGGGATTACTTTACTCTATGGGCAATGACGAGGGAGCTAGCGACCGTTCAGATGGCACTGCTGGAGTGCCACAGCCCATCCTCCCGGCTCTTCCACAACCTGTGTCGCTTCACAACTGCCAGCTCCTCCTACTGCCCCTACCACAGGGCTATCTCTGTAAGATGCAGCCCCGTGGTGACAGCAGATGCCCATCAGAGCCGCGTCACAATCGCTCGCCACTCATTCCTATTCCTAGCACGCTCGCTTGCTTCCCTCACATCCATCCTCCTATCATTCTGGGCTCTCCTTACTCCATCCATCCATCCAAACCTAGGCCTCCCTCTAGCATTTCTCCCATCAACTCTCGCATTCATCACCTTTTTCAGCAGCCTTTCATCATCCATCCTTTCCACATGGCCAAACCATCTCAGAACATTCATATCTACTCTGGCTGCAATTTCTCTCCTCACAGCCGTTCTTGCTCTCACCACTTAATTCCTAACCCTGTCCAATCGAGATACACCAATCATACTCCTCAGGCATTTCATCTCAAACACATTTAGTTTCCGTCTCTCACTTACTTTCATACCCCATAACTCTGATCCATACATCACAGTTGGCACAACCACTTTCTCATACAAAACTTTCTTAACATTCATTTCCAACCCTCTATTCTTCATCACTCCTTTCAATGCACCCAACACTTTACATCCTTCATTCACTCTGTGACTCACATCTGCTTCCACTCCACCATTTGCAGCTATAACCGAGCCTAAATACTTAAACTGATTAACCTCCTCAAGTGTCTCTCCATTCAACATAACATTCAATCCAGCGCCATCCTCATTTCTTGTACACCTCATAACCTTACTCTTTCCCACATTCACTCGCAGCTTCCTTCTCTCACACACCATTCCAAATTCTGACACTAACTGACACAGCTTTTCCTCTGAATCTGCCACCACCACAGTATCATCTGCAAACAGCAACTGATTCAGCTCCCACTCGTTATCATCCCCATCTACCATTCTCAAAGTTCGACCACGCACTCGCTCATTCACCTCTCTTACAACTCCATCAATATACAAATTGAACAGCCATGGTGACATCACACATCCCTGTCTCAGTCCCACACTCACTGGAAACCACTCACTCACTTCATTCCCTACCCTAACACAAGCTCTACTACTCTCATACAAACTCTTCACTGCATGCAACAATTTACCATTTATTCCATATAATCTCAAAACATTCCACATAGCCTCTCTATCAACTCTATCATATGCTTTCTCCAGATCCAAAAATGCAAAATACACATCCTTACCCTTTGCTAAATATTTCTCACATAACTGCCTAACTATAAAAATCTGATCTATACAACCTCTACCTCTCCTAAAACCACTCTGCACTTCCGTGATCAAATATTCTGTCTTATCCCTAATCCTATTAACCAGTATCCTACCATACACTTTTCCTACCACACTCAACAAACTTATACCCCTAAAATTACTGCATTCATACATATCTCACTTACCTTTGTATAGGGGCACTATACAGGCAATCACCATATCCACTGGCACCAATGACAACATAAAGCATATATCAAACACTCTCACTAACCATTCCAATGCAGTCACACCCCCTTCTTTCAACATCTCCGCTCTCACACCATCCATTCCAAGTGCTTTACCTGCTTTCGCTTCATACAATGCCCTTTTCACCCCCTCTCTTGTAATCTCTCTCTCAGCTTCATCTCCCATTACTGGCCCTTGAACCCCTCCCACTGCCACTATAGCTGCCTCTCTATCTTCCTCAACATTCAGCAAGCACTCAAAATATTCTGCCCATCTTTTCCTTGCATCGTTTCCTCTTAACATCCGTCCATTCACATCTTTCACTGTCTCTTCCATCCTCGATCCACCCATCCTTGCTGTCTTCACTTCTTTCCTAAACTTCTTTTTCTTCTCCTCATATGACCTACTAAAATCTTGTCCCCACCTAACTTTTGCCAACCTCTTCTCTTCCTCAACCTTTCGCTTGGTTTCCACATTTTTCTCCCTATATCTTTCATACTTCTCCCTACTTTTACACTGCAGCCATTCCTCAAAAGCCCTCTTTTTCTCTTCCACCTTCATTTTCACCCCTTTATTCCACCACTCGCTGCCCCTCCTCATGCCATATATATATATATATATATATATATATATATATATATATATATATATATATATATATATATATATATATATATATATATATATATATATATATATATATATATATATATATATATATATATATATATATATATATATATATATATATATATATATATATATATATATATATATATATATATATATATATATATATATATATATATATATATATATATATATATATATATATATATATATATATATATATATATATATATATATATATATATATATATATATATATATATATATATATATGTGTGTGTGATTACCTAATTGTGATTATCTAATTGTGTGTATGTATGTATGTATGTATGTATGTATGTATGTATGTATGTGATTACCTAATTGTGTTTACGGGAAAGAGCCCAAAGCTCGTATCTTCCCGTCTCCTGATCGGTTCCATTTTATACTTAGTGATACTTATCATACCTGTCTTTAAAACTATGGATTGAGATACCATTAACTACCTCCTCGCTTAGCCAATTCCAATAATCAACTACTCTTACATTGAAAAAGTATTTCCTTACATCCTGCAAAAGAAGTTTTCTTACGAAGCTTCAAACTATGACCTCTAGTTCTACAGCCAGCCATATCAAAATATCGATCCCTATCCACTCTATAATAACCATGAAGGAATTTAAAGACTGTCACCATATCCCCTCTCAATCTTCTACCTTCGAGTGATGGTAAGTCTAATTCCCTCAGCCTCTCATCATAACTGAGATTATGTATTTCTAGCACCAGTTTCGTGGCATGTCTTTGAACTTTTTCAAGCTTAGCTACGTGCTTTTTCAAGAGCGGATTCCAAAAGGGGACTGCATATTCGAGTTTGGGTCTCACATAGGTTACATAAATATTTCTGAACATTTCCTTGTCCATGTGCCTGTAGGCTACCCTTACATTTGATAAGAATGCATATGCTGCCCTTACTATGCCATTTATATGTATTTCTGGAGACAAATCTGCCAGTATGTTTACTCCTAGATCTCTCTCATTTTCTGTCTCTTGAAGTTGTACTCCAGCCACCGAGTAGTCAAGCTTGGGCGTTCTTGCACTTGTACCCATTCTCATTACCTTACATTTTAAAATATTGAATTTCATTAACCACTTTTCTGACCACTCAAGCAGACTATTTAGATCCTCCTGAAGTACTCTACCATTGTTCTCGTTTTTTACTTTCTTCACAATCTTTGCATCATCTGCAAATATATTCATGAATGAATTTACAGACTCTGGTAGGTCATTTACATATACAAGGAACAAAATTGGCCCTAAAACTGAACCCTGTGGAACTCCACTACTAACTCTTCTCCATTCAGACACTGAGTGTCTTACTCTAACCCTCTTTTCCCTTCCTTCTAAGTAAGTTTATATCCATTCCAAGACATTTCCACCTATTCTAGCCAATGCTTGCAGCTTCCTAATAAGTCTCCCTTGTGGAACAGTGTCAAACGCTTTCTGGAAGTCTAGGAATATGCAATCTGCCCAGCCCTCTTTTTCGTGTAAGATTTGGCTTACCTCATCATAAAATTCTAATAAGTTTGATACTGCTGATCTACCTTCTCTGAAGTCATGTTGCCTCACTGACAAAAAGTTGAAGGATTCCAAGTGAAGAGAGATATGTTTCCTTAGTAGTTTCTCCATAACTTTGCAAACTATGCTGGTCAAGGAAACTGGTCTATAGTTCACAGCCATATCCCTCCTTCCCTTTTTGAAGATAGGTATTATGTTTGCTTGTTTCCAGCATCTTGGAATCTCCCCTGATTCCAGTGACTTTTTAAATATGATACTTAGTGCCACTGATATTGAGTTTGCGCAATTTTTAAGTACATAAGGGGATATGTTGTCAGGACCTGTAGCTTTACGAACATCTAAATCCATTAGCGCTTTGCATACCTCTGAGGCTATAAGGTTGATGTTCTTCAATACTGGCTCTTGAGCTTCTATCTCTGCAATCTGAGGGGGTGGGGTATTTTCTACTGTAAATACTGACTGAAACTCCTTCTTCAATTCTTTGCAGATCTCTTCATCCGTCTCAGTGATGCTTCCATCCACTCTCTTTAGCCTTAAAACCTGTTCGTTTACCTTCAGTTTTCCTCTGATAAAGCTATGGTAAAGCTTGGGATTTTCTTTAGCCTTCCTGGTGATGTCCCTCTCATAGTCTCTCTCTGCCTCTCTCCTTTTACTTAGGTAGTCATTTCTTGCTCTTTTGTAGGTTTGCCAGGCATTTATGTATTTTCTCCTCCTATACCTTTTCCAGCATTTGTCTCTCCAGTCCTTAGCTCTTTTACACTCATTATCAAACCTTTTCTGTCTGGCATGAATTACACCTACTTTGGTGCCCAGTATGCAGCAATCTACTATCTTTCCATATTTCTCACAAAAGATGTCATACATTTCTTGTACAGATTTGTTGTACAATAAGGTTCTCCAGTCAATAACTGCTAAAAGCTCATTCATTTTTATGTAATCTCTTTTCGGAAAGTTCCTCCTCATTTCCTCAGTGCCTCTACTCTCAGGCAGAATATCTTCAATGATATACTCCATCAACAACACACAGTGGTCACTGTTGAGGGAATGGTAGAGTGTTGTTATGAATGTGTTTTACTAAGGGGACTCAAAGTACTGAGCTCGTTTAAGAGCTCACAAACAGACAGGACAGATATTTGAACTTGAACACCCCACCCGTTTACCACTACTCGGTTAAATGAAACTCAGAATTCAACTTTCTTTTAATTTTGGAAATGCAATGACATTAAAAGAATTGAATTAAATTTTCTAATTAAATTTTATGAAATGCTGCCTCGAATCCCAGAGGTGGTGAGCATGATTTTGTTTCCCGGCACCACGGACGTACAAAACTTGCAATGCTTATTACTGATTTGCAATTAATATAGTAAAACACTCTATTTATGATAAAGGAAGAATAAATACAGTATTCATTCACTTTTGGTTATCAAGAACTGTTTGCAATGAAAAGGGGGGGGGCAAAACCACCTTTTGAAGTATTTGCAACTTATGACTCAAAACACTTTATCCCCAACATTTGAAGAATTAGCAAGATAAATACAGTATTCATTCATTAAATTGTGGTTAACAGGAAATATCTGAAAAGCCAACAGGGTAAAATTACCTTTTAATTATTTGCAGTTTATAGCATAAAACACTTTATTTAAATGATTAATTATATGCAATTTATATAGCAAATAGCTTTATTCACGAGTTTTTGACGTAAAACACTTTATTTACGATGATAGTAAGGGGTGAAATGAAATTAGAATTTGTTAGGAGAAGGGATAGAGTTTTACGGGCTCATAACCAGTCTTCAGAGGATGAGATTTTCGTTTATCACATTCAGTGAAAAGAAACTTCTTTGCAGTGTATATCAGCTGTAATTTCCAGGTTAAGGAATTAACTTTGGCAAGTGAGATTCCAGTTAGATAATCTACAAAATTTCGTTTGTATGGGAATGGAATCTAAGAAAAAAATTCGTAGGATTTAGTCAGTAACGAATGTAACTAATTTTCGAAAAACCAATTTACTTGACCCACAAGCTTTACCATACACTATCCATCACCTTGTTTGTGCCAGATGAATTCCTGTGAAGATGCAACATAAATAAGGTTTAAAATAAACTTGACTGCTGAGGCGAGATGTTGCCTCTGGGATGTTTGGCCGCCAAATCAGAGCGCTTCAATGTCCCTCCTGGTGACGTCATCTGTAGGATATATTTCTAGAGCAGTAACTGGCTCTTATATCATTTAAGGACTACTTTAGTGGTGGTCCCTGGCAGGCAATTACAGCAGAGATGCAAGGGAGAGACAGTATTTTAGGTGCAACAAGTGGAAGCAAATAAAATAAAACGAGAATAAAAATGGAAAGTTAGGTCACTGGTAAACAATCTCTAGAACGTTCTTTGCGTTGTAGGAGACGGAATTTAAGTACTCAAATAATAAAGAACCTACTGATATATCTAGACAGGCTAATGACATAACAGCAAGGTCAAATTCATAACAAAATTATCAGCAAGAACAATTTTTATAATAAGAAAATTGTAAAGAAAACATATCTGATAGGTTCACTGAAAAGATGGAAAGGTAGGAGCAGCCTTTATAGCAGCCCTATGCTTCTATACGTACAAGAATAGAAAATAAGATATATTTAAAATTAGCTATAAGCTAAGATATAAATTGCTAATAATCATAATCACCAAAAGTCAAGAGGTGGGAATTATTTTTAGTTAGAAAATAGCATTTAAGTTACTAAATTAACTAATAAGGCATCTAACAGCCTCTGGTGACTTTGAGCAAAACACTCTATCACAGTCACTCTTTCCAATTGGTGGTTCATACTCAATTTTTTCAATATCCAACCCATTATCTGTGAATACTAGATCAAGTAGTGATGGCTCATCCCCACACCTGGCCCTCGTTGGTTCCATTACATGTTGGTGTAGGAAATTCCCTTGTGCGCAATCTAGGAATCTTGCCCCGAATGAGTCCTCATCACTGTGTGGGTCAAGATTTTTCCAATCTATCTCTTTATGTTTAAAATCTCCCATAATCAAAATCCTACATTTTCTCTCCTGTGCCATGCTAACAACTGAGTTTATGACTTCAATAGTACCTATATGACTTTCCTCATAAACTTCTAGCCTATTCTGGTTCCTTGGTGGGTTATATACAACAGTTATTATTATGCTCTCTGACCCAGTATTTATGCGAGCAACAAGAAATTCCTTGAACTCACTTTCTATAGCCAAGTTTACTTCTTCAACTTGAATCCTTTCACTTATGAGCAGTGCTATCCCTCCACCAGTCCTCTCAGATCTTTCAACCCTTAATATTCTGATGCCCTTAGGAAAAACTGTGACACTGTTTATGTCCTCCCTCAACTTAGTCTTTGTAATTGCTACTATATCTGCCTTACTGTTGTGAATCCTATCTTTTAATTCTACTGCCTTACCAGCTAATCTATCAGCATTTGTGTATAACAATCTTAATGATGCCCCATCCTCTGATATTCTGTCAATATCTTCTCTATCTCCAATTTTTCTTAAAGAACTCTGTAATGAAAATTGTTCTTCTCTTCTTCATTCCTTTCCTCATTTAACCTTCTTGCCTCTTGCAACAAGTTTTTTATCTTTCCCATCTCTTCCTGTGTTCTGTATCGTCTAATGAACACTTCTTTGAATTCTTGAAGGTCTTTTAGACTTTTTTTACTCAACAATATTTCCCTACATGTTTCCCCTCTCTCAAAGGTTACTTTTGTTGGTCTCGGCTTTCCTTCCCTCGAATATTTGCCTAGTTGGTGTATGTTTACAATATCCTCAGGACCACAAACTACTCCAAGCTTTCTTATCAGGTCTACAACCCTAGCTTTATTTTCTTCAAGTCTCCCCTGCCATGTTGGCTCCTGGGATTCGCTTATGCCTGAGATTACCACTGTCTTCTCCTTATCAAGTGCCTGTTTGATGAGTGGGTTTGCCCTTTCCATCACAACGTCTTTCATTTTTTCGATTACTGTCTCTTTATAGTCAACTGTTTGTATGTTTTCCAGTGCCACCACCTTTACAGCCTCTTTTACTGCCACATTCCCCTTTAATGCATCAGCAAAGGAAGTTTTCATGGCATCATTTTCCATATTCAGCTCCTGGAACTCTTTTCTAACCTGTTCAATGTTTTCCTTAATCTGGACATTCCAAGCTGCAATCTCGTCTCTCTCAGTGAACTAACATCTAATTCCTTTAGGTTGTCATTTAGCTGTGTGTTTTTATCTTCTTGTTTAGAAATTCTAGTTTCTAGTTCACTCTTTTCCCCTTTCAGCTTCTTTTTTCTTTTTTCCAGTTCCTTTCTCTCCTGCCCTTGTGCTTTATTTGCTTCCTCCAAAGATCTTATTTCTTCTCTGAGTGTTTCATTCTCTTTCATTTCTCTATCCATATTCCAAATTTTATCATTTAGTGACTCAATTTATCTCTTTTCTGGTAACACACATCTTAACTTAAAAATTTGATTATGGTAATTTGAGGATAAAAAGAAAAAGAAAAATAATGCAACAAAAACAAAGTCAAACCTGAAGGAAAATTCGAATTTGTGTCTGAGGAGGCACCCACCTGTTTCTGCTATATATTCTTCTTAACTGATAAACTCACTCGCTAACCAAGATATGTTATCACAGGATCAGACTTTACATATTACTCAATATATAAACAAAATAAAAAATAGTAAAAGAGAAAGCTAAAAGAAGAGAAAAAGAATGAAGAAAGTAGACAGCTCTACAACTTGGCAACTTAACTCAGTACTGTTGACAGGTGTATTTTTGGTATTTATTTTATTATTCAATTATTTTGTGTATCAAAACTAGCTATCAAATTAATATAAATGGGAAGGATACTGATTTTAACAATATATGGAACCACAGGATCAGGTGAACGGCTTAATAGCTCTCCCCAATTTACAAAAAAATTAGGTAATGTAATGTGATGGCTTCACCTCTGGCAACTCTTCTAAATTTCCTTCAAGGCAGAACAGGGCAGCTTCTTCTCTTTCCCCTCACGAAAATGTTCTCAATTTTTTCCTTTAATATTTTGGACAGTCTCGTCATACAACAAATATAAGTTTTTTACTCACAATACTCTGCAGGATTTCTTATTTAGGGAAATTATGTTTGATTTACGCACCATGCTTATTAGTCTCTCAAAAACACAAGGAAGTGATTACCTAATTGTATTTACCTAATTGTGTTTGCGGGAAAGAGCCCAAAGCTCGTATCTTCTCGTCTCCTCATCGGTTCCATTTTATACTTAGTGATACTTATCATACCTGTCCTTAAAACTATGGATTGAGATAGCATTAATTACATCCTCGCCTAGCTAATTCCAATTATCAACTACTCTTACAGTGAAAAAGTATTGTGATTACCTAATTGTGTTTACGGGAAAGAGCCCAAAGCTCTTATCTTCCTGTCCCCTGATCGATTCCATTTTATACTTAGTGAAACTTATCATACCTGTCCTTAAACTATGGATTGAGATACCATTAACTACCTCCTCGCTTAGCCAATTCCAATTATCAACTACTCTTACACTGAAAAAGTATTTCCTTACATCCTGCAAAGAAGTTTTCTTACGAAGCTTCAAACTATGACCTCTAGTTCTAGAGCTTGCCATATCAAAAAATCGATCCCTATCCACTCTATCATAATCATGAAGGAATTTATAGACTGTCATCATATCCCCCCTCAATCTTCTAGCTTCGAGTGATGGTAAGTCTAATTCCCTCAGCCTCTCATCATAACTGGGATTGCGTATTTCTGGCACCAGTTTCGTGGCATGTCTTTGAACTTTTTCAAGTTTAGCTAAGTGCTTTTTCAAGTGCGGATTCCAAAAGGGGGCTGCATATTCGAGTTTTGGCCTCACATAGGTTACATAAATATTTCTGAACATTTCCTTTTCCATGTGCCTGAAGGCTACCTTTACATTTGATAAGAATGCATATGCTGCCCTTACTATGCCATTTGTATGTATTTCTGGAGACAAATCTGCCAGTATGTTTACTCCTAGATCTCTCTCATTTTCTGTCTCTTGAAGTTGTACTCCAGCCACCGAGTAGGCAAGATTGGGCCTTCTTGCACTTGTACCCATTATCATTACCTTACATTTTGAAGTATTGAATTTCATTAGCCACTTTTCTGACCACTCATGCAGACTATTTAGATCTTCCTGAAGTTCTCTACCATTGTTCTCGTTTCCTACTTTCTTCACAATCTTTGCATCATCTGCAAACATATTCATGAATGAATTTACAGACTCTGGTAGGTCATCTAATAAGGAACAAAATTGGCCCTAAAGCTGAACCCTGTGGAACTCCACTACTAAATCTTCTCCATTCAGACACTGAGTGTCTTACTCTAACCCTCTGTTCCTTTCCTTCTAAGTAAGTTTTTATCCATTCCAAGACATTTCCACCTACCTATTCTAGCCATTGCTTGCAGCTTCCTAATAAGTCTCCCATGTGGAACAGTGTCAAACACTTTCTGGAAGTCTAGGAATATGCAATCTGCCCAACCCTCTCTTTCCTGTAAGATTCGGCTTACCTCATCATAAAATTCTAATAAGTTTGTTACTGTTCATCTATCTTCTCTGAAGCCATGTTGCCTCACTGACAAAAAGTTGAAGGATTCCAAGTGAAGAGAGATATATTTCCTTAGTAGTTTCTCCATAACTTTGCAAACTATGCTGGTCAAGGAAACTGGTCTATAGTTCACAGCCATATCCCTCCTTCCCTCTTTGAAGATAGGTATCACGTTTGCTTGTTTCCAGCATCTTGGAATATCCCCTGACTCCAGTGACTTTTTAAATATGATACTTAGTGCCACCGATATTGAGTTTGCGCATTTTTTAAGTACATGAGGGGATATGTCATCAGGACCTGTAGCTTTATTAACATCTACCATCAGCGCCTTGCATACCTCTGTGGCTGTAAGGTTAATATTCTCTAATACCGGCCCATTAGCTTCTATCTCTGCAATCTGAGGGGGTGGGGTATTTTCTACGGTAAATACTGACTGAAACTCCTTGTTCAATTCTTTGCAGATCTCTTCATCCGTTTCAGTGATGCTTCCATCCTCTCTCTTAAGCCTTAAAACCTGTTCTTTAACCTTCAGTTTTCCTCTGATAAAGCTGTGGAAAAGCTTGGGAAGTTTTTTTAGCCTTCCTGGTGATGTCCCTCTCATAGTCTCTCTTTGCCTCTCTTCTTTTACTTAGATAGTCATTTCTTTCTCTTTTGTAGGTTTGCCAGGCATTTATGTTATTTCTCCTCCTATACCTTTTCCAGCATTTGTCTCTCCACTCCTTAACTCTTTTACACTCATTATCGAACCATTTCTGTCTGGCATGAATTACACTTACTTTGGTGACAGGTATGCAGCAATCTACTATCTTTCCATATTTCTCACAAAATATGTCATACATTTCTTGTACAGATTTGTTGTAAAATAAGGTTCTCCAGTCAATAACTGCTAAAAGCTCATTCATTTTTATGTAATCTCCTTTCAGATAGTTCCTCCTCTTGTCCTCAGTGCCTCTATTCTTAGGCAGAATATCTTCAATGATATACTCCATCAACAACACACAGAGGTCACTCTTTCCAATAGGAGGTTCATACTCAATTTTTTCAATATCCAACACATTATCTGTGAACACTAGATCAGGTAGTGATGGCTCATCCCCACCCCTGGCCCTCGTTGGTTCCATTACATGTTGGTGAAGGAAATTTCCTTGTACGCAATATAGGAATCTTGCCCCGAATGAGTCCTCATCACTGTGTGGGTCAAGATTTATCCAATCTATCTCTTTATGATTAAAATCTCCCATAATCAAAATCCTACATTTTCTCTCCCATGCCATGTTAACAACTGAGTTTATGTCTTCAATAGTACCTATATGACTTTCCTCATAAACTTCTAGCCTATTCTGGTTCCTTGGTGGGTTATATACAACAGTTATTATAATGCTCTCTGACCCAATATTTATGCGAGCAACAAGAAATTCCTTGAACTCACTTTCTATAGCCAAGTTTATTTCTTCAACTTGAATCCTTTCACTTATTAGCAGTGCTATCCCTCTACCAGTCCTCTCAGATCTTTCAACCCTTAATATTCTGAAGCCCTTAGGAAAAACTGTGACACTGTTTATGTCCTCACTCAACTTAGTGTCTGTAATTGCTACTATATCTGCCTTACTGTTGTGAATCCTATCTTTTAATTCTACTGCCTTACCAGCTAATCCATCAGCATTTGTGTGATTGCCTAATTGTGATTACCTAATTGTGTTTACGGGAAAGAGCCCAAAGCTCGTATCTTCCCGTCTCCTCATCGGTTCCATTTTATACTTAGTGATACTTATCATACCTGTCCTTAAAACTATGGATTGAGATAGCATTAACTACCTCCTCGCTTAGCCAATTCCAATTATCAACTGCTCTTACACTGAGAAAGTATTTCCTTACATCCTGCAAAGAAGTTTTCTTACGAAGCTTCAAACTATGACCTCTAGTTCTAGAGCCAGCCATATCATAATATAAATCCCTATCCACTCTATCATAATCATGAAGGAATTTAAAGACTGTCACCATATCCCCCCTCACTCTTCTAGCTTTGAGTGATGGTAAGTCTAATTCCCTCAGCCTCTCATCATAACTGAGATTGCGTATTTCTGGCACCAGTTTCGTGGCATGTCTTTGAACTTTTTCAAGCTTAGCTATGTGCTTTTTCAAGTGCGGATTCCAAAAGGGGGCAGCATATTCGAGTTTTGGCCTCACATAGGTTACATAAATATTTCTGAACATTTCCTTGTCCATGTGCCTGAAGGCTACCCTTACATTTGATAAGAATGCATATGCTGCCCTTACTATGCCATTTATATGTATTTCTGGAGACAAATTTGCCAGTATGTTTACTCCTAGATCTCTCTCATTTTCTGTCTCTTGAAGTTGTACTCCAGCCACCGAGTAGTCAAGCTTGGGCCTTCTTGCACTTGTACCCATTCTCATTACCTTACATTTTGAAGCATTGAATTTCATTAGCCACTTTTCTGACCACTCATGCAGATTATTTAGATCCTCCTGAACTTCTCTACCATTGTTCTCGTTTTTTACTTTCTTCACAATCTTTGCATTATCTGCAAACATATTCATGAATGAATTTACAGACCCTGGTAGGTCATTTACATATACAAGGAACAAAAGTGGCCCTAAAACTGAACCCTGTGGAACTCCACTACTAACTCTTCTCCATTCAGACACTGAGTGTCTTACTCTAACCCTCTGTTCCCTTCCTTCTAAGTAAGTTTTTATCCATTCCAAAACATTTCCACCTATTCTAGCCATTGATTGCAGCTTCCTAATAAGTCTCCCATGTATGTGTGTGTGTGATTACCTACTTTGTGATTACCTACTTTGTGTGTGCGTGTGTATATATATATATATATATATATATATATATATATATATATATATATATATATATATATATATATATATATAATATATATATATATATATACTTACCTAATTGTACTCACCTAATTGTGTTTACGGGAAAGAGCCCAAAGCTCGTATCTTCCCGTCTCCTCATCGGTTCCATTTTATACTTAGTGATACTTATCATACCTGTCCTTAAAACTATGGATTGAGATAGCATTAACTACCTCCTCGCTTAGCCAATTCCAATTATCAACTGCTCTTACACTGAGAAAGTATTTCCTTACATCCTGCAAAGAAGTTTTCTTACGAAGCTTCAAACTATGACCTCTAGTTCTAGAGCCAGCCATATCAAAATATCAATCCCTATCCACTCTATCATAACCATGAAGGAATTTAAAGACTGTCACCATATCCCCCCTCACTCTTCTAGCTTCGAGTAATGGTAAGTCTAATTCCCTCAGCCTCTCATCATAACTGAGATTGCGTATTTCTGGCACCAGTTTCGTGGCATGTCTTTGAACTTTTTCAAGCTTAGCTATGTGCTTTTTCAAGTGCGGATTCCAAAAGGGGGCTGCATATTCGAGTTTTGGCCTCACATAGGTTACATAAATATTTCTGAACATTTCCTTGTCCATGTGCCTGAAGGCTACCCTTACATTTGATAAGAATGCATATGCTGCCCTTACTATGCCATTTATATGTATTTCTGGAGACAAATTTGCCAGTATGTTTACTCCTAGATCTCTCTCATTTTCTGTCTCTTGAAGTTGTACTCCAGCCACCGAGTAGTCAAGCTTGGGCCTTCTTGCACTTGTACCCATTCTCATTACCTTACATTTTGAAGCATTGAATTTCATTAGCCACTTTTCTGACCACTCATGCAGATTATTTAGATCCTCCTGAACTTCTCTACCATTGTTCTCGTTTTTTACTTTCTTCACAATCTTTGCATCATCTGAAAACATATTCATGAATGAATTTACAGACCCTGGTAGGTCATTTACATATACAAGGAACAAAAGTGGCCCTAAAACTGAACCCTGTGGAACTCCACTACTAACTCTTCTCCATTCAGACACTGAGTGTCTTACTCTAACCCTCTGTTCCCTTCCTTCTAAGTAAGTTTTTATCCATTCCAAAACATTTCCACCTATTCTAGCCATTGATTGCAGCTTCCTAATAAGTCTCCCATGTGTGTGTGTGATTACCTACTTTGTGATTACCTACTTTGTATGTGCGTGTGTATATATGTATATATATATATATATATATATATATATATATATATATATATATATATATATATATATATATATATATATATATATATATATATATATATATATATATACTTACCTAATTGTACTCACCTAATTGTGTTTACGGGAAAGAGCCCAAAGCTCGTATCTTCCCGTCTCCTCATCGGTTCCATTTTATACTTAGTGATACTTATCATACCTGTCCTTAAAACTATGGATTGAGATAGCATTAACTACCTCCTCGCTTAGCCAATTCCAATTATCAACTGCTCTTACACTGAGAAAGTATTTCCTTACATCCTGCAAAGAAGTTTTCTTACGAAGCTTCAAACTATGACCTCTAGTTCTAGAGCCAGCCATATCAAAATATCAATCCCTATCCACTCTATCATAACCATGAAGGAATTTAAAGACTGTCACCATATCCCCCCTCACTCTTCTAGCTTCGAGTAATGGTAAGTCTAATTCCCTCAGCCTCTCATCATAACTGAGATTGCGTATTTCTGGCACCAGTTTCGTGGCATGTCTTTGAACTTTTTCAAGCTTAGCTATGTGCTTTTTCAAGTGCGGATTCCAAAAGGGGGCTGCATATTCGAGTTTTGGCCTCACATAGGTTACATAAATATTTCTGAACATTTCCTTGTCCATGTGCCTGAAGGCTACCCTTACATTTGATAAGAATGCATATGCTGCCCTTACTATGCCATTTATATGTATTTCTGGAGACAAATTTGCCAGTATGTTTACTCCTAGATCTCTCTCATTTTCTGTCTCTTGAAGTTGTACTCCAGCCACCGAGTAGTCAAGCTTGGGCCTTCTTGCACTTGTACCCATTCTCATTACCTTACATTTTGAAGCATTGAATTTCATTAGCCACTTTTCTGACCACTCATGCAGATTATTTAGATCCTCCTGAACTTCTCTACCATTGTTCTCGTTTTTTACTTTCTTCACAATCTTTGCATCATCTGAAAACATATTCATGAATGAATTTACAGACCCTGGTAGGTCATTTACATATACAAGGAACAAAAGTGGCCCTAAAACTGAACCCTGTGGAACTCCACTACTAACTCTTCTCCATTCAGACACTGAGTGTCTTACTCTAACCCTCTGTTCCCTTCCTTCTAAGTAAGTTTTTATCCATTCCAAAACATTTCCACCTATTCTAGCCATTGATTGCAGCTTCCTAATAAGTCTCCCATGTGTGTGTGTGTGTGTGATTACCTACTTTGTGATTACCTACTTTGTATGTGCGTGTGTATATATGTATATATATATATATATATATATATATATATATATATATATATATATATATATATATATATATATATATATATATATATATACTTACCTAATTGTACTAACCTAATTGTGTTTACGGGAAAGAGCCCAAAGCTCGTATCTTCCCGTCTCCTCATCGGTTCCATTTTATACTTAGTCATACTTATCATACCTGTCCTTACAACTATGGACTGAGATACCATTAACTACCTCCTCGCTTAGCCAGTTCCAATTATCAACTACTCTTACACTGAAAAAGTATTTCCTTACATCCTGCAAAGAAGTTTTCTTTAGAAGCTTCAAACTATGACCTCTAGTTCTAGAGCCAGCCATATCAAAATATCGATCCCTATCCACTCTATCATAACCATGAAGGAATTTAAAGACTGTCACCATATCCCCCCTCACTCTTCTAGCTTCGAGTGATGGTAAGTCTAATTCCCTCAGCCTCTCATCATAACTGAGATTGCGTATTTCTGGCACTAGCTTCGTGGCATGTCTTTGAACTTTTTCAAGCTAAGCTATGTGCTTTTTCAAGTGCGGATTCCAAAAGGGGGCTGCATATTCGAGTTTTGGCCCCACATAGGATACATAAATATTTCTGAACATTTCCTTGTCCATGTGCCTGAAGGCTACTCTTACATTTGATAAGAATGCATATGCTGCCCTTACTATGCCATTTATATGTATTTCTGGAGACAAGTCTGCCTGTATGTTTACTCCTAGATCTCTCTCATTTTCTGTCTCTTGAAGTTGTACTCCAGCCACCGAGTAGTCAAGCTTGGGCCTTCTTGCACTTGTACCCATTCTCATTACCTTACATTTTAAAGTATTGAATTTCATTAGCCACTTTTCTGACCACTCATGCAGATTATTTAGATCCTCCGGAAGTTCTCTACCATTGTTCTCGTTTTTTACTTTCTTCACAATCTTTGCATCATCTGCAAACATATTCATGAATGAATTTACAGACTCTGGTAGGTCATTTACATATACAAGAAACAAAAGTGGCCCTAAAACTGAACCCTGTGGAACTCCACTACTAACTCTTCTCCATTCAGACACTGAGTGTCTTACTCTAACCCTTTGTTCCCTTCCTTCTAAGTAAGTTTTTATCCATTCCAAAACATTTCCACCTATTCTAGCCATTGATTGCAGCTTCCTAATATGTCTCCCATGTGTGTGTGTGTGTGTGATTACCTACTTTGTGATTACCTACTTTGTGTGTGCGTGTATATATATATATATATATATATATATATATATATATATATATATATATATATATATATATATATATATATATATATATATATATATATATATATATATATATATATATATATATATATATATATATATATATATATATATATATATATATATATATATATATATATATATATATATATATATATATATATATATATATATATATTATATATATATATATTATATATATATATATATATATATATATATATATATATATATATATATATATATATATATATATATATATATATATATATATATATGTACTTACCTAATTGTATTCACCTAATTGTGTTTACGGGAAAGAGCCCAAAGCTCGTATCTTCCCGTCTCCTCATCGGTTCCATTTTATACTTAGTGATACTTATCATACCTGTCCTTAAAACTATGGATTGAAACACCATTAACTATCTCCTCGCTTAGCCAATTCCAATTATCAACTACTCTTACACTAAAAAAGTATTTCCTTACATCCTGCAGTTTTCTTACGAAGCTTCAAAGTATATGTGTATATGTATGTGATTACCTAATTGATTACCTAATTGTGTTTACGGGATAGAGCCCAAAGCTCGTATCTTCCCGTCTCCTCATCGGTTCCATTTTAGACTTAGTGATACTTATCATACCTGTCCTTAAAACTATGGATTGAGATAGCATTAACTACCTCCTCGCTTAGCCAATTCCAATTATCAACTACTCTTACACTGAAAAAGTATTTCCTTACATCCTGCAAAGAAGTTTTCTTACGAAGCTTCAAACTATGACCTCTAGTTCTAGAGCCAGCCATATCGAAATATCGATCCCTATCCACTCTATCATAACCCTGAAGGAATTTAAAGACTATCACCACATCCCCCCTCACTCTTCTAGCTTCGAGTGATGGTAAGTCTAATTCCCTCAGCCTCTCATCATAACTGAGATTGCGTATTTCTGGCACCAGTTTCGTGGCATGTCTTTGAACTTTTTCAAGCTTAGCTATGTGCTTTTTCAAGTGCGGATTCCAAAAGGGGGCTGCATATTCGATTTTGGGCCTCACATAGGTTACATAAATATTTCTGAACATTTCCTTGTCCATGTGCCTGAAGGCTACCCTTACATTTGATAAGAATGCATATGCTGCCCTTACTATGCCATTTATATGTATTTCTGGAGACAAATCTGCCAGTATGTTTACTCCTAGATCTCTCTCATTTTCTGTCTCTTGAAGTTGTACTCCAGCCACCGAGTAGTCAAGCTTGGGCCTTCTTGCACTTGTACCCATTCTCATTACCTTACATTTTGAGGTATTGAATTTCATTAGCCACTTTTCTGACCACTCATGCAGATTATTTAGATCCTCCTGAAGTTCTCTACCATTGTTCTCGTTTTTTACTTTCTTCACAATCTTTGCATCATCTGCAAACATATTCATGAATGAATTTACAGACTCTGGTAGGTCATTTACATATACAAGGAACAAAAGTGGCCCTAAAACTGAACCCTGTGGAACTCCACTACTAACTCTTCTCCATTCAGACACTGAGTGTCTTACTCTAACCCTCTGTTCCCTTCCTTCTAAGTAAGTTTTTATCCATTCCAAAACATATCCACCTATTCTAGCCATTGATTGCAGCTTCCTAATAAGTCTCCCATGTGGAACAGTGTCAAACGCTTTCTGGAAGTCTAGGAATATGCAATCTGCCCAGCCCTCTCTTTCCTGTAAGATTTGGCTTACCTCATCATAAAATTCTAATAAGTTTGTTACTGTTGATCTACCTTCTCTGAAGCCATGTTGCATCACTGACAAAAAGTTGAAGGATTCCAAGTGAACAGAGATATGTTTCCTTAGTAGTTTCTCCATAACTTTGCAAACTATGCTGGTCAAGGAAACTGGTCTATAGTTCAGAGCCGTATCCCTCCTTCCCTTTTTGAGGATAGGTATCACATTTGCTTGTTTCCAGCATCTTGGAATCTCCCCCGACTCCAGTGACTCCTTAAATATGATACTTAGTGCCACTGATATTGTGTTTGTGCATTTTTTAAGCACATGAGGGGATATGTCATCAGGACCTGTAGCTTTATGAACATCTAATTCCATCAGCGCTTTGCATACCTCTGTGGCTGTAAGGTTGATGTTCTTTAATACCGGCCCTTGAGCTTCTATCACTGCAATCTGAGGGGGTGGGGTATTTTCTACTGTAAATACTGACTGAAACTCCTTGTTCAATTCTTTGCAGATCTCTTCATCCGTCTCAGTGATGCTTCCATCCGCTCTCTTTAGCCTTAAAACCTGTTCTTTTACCTTCAGTTTTCCTCTGATAAAGCTGTGGAAAAGCTTGGGATTTTCTTTAGCCTTCCTGGTGATGTCCCTCTCATAGTCTCTCTCTGCCTCTCTCCTTTTACTTAGGTAGTCATTTCTTGCTCTTTTGTAGGTTTGCCAGGCATTTATGTTTTTTCTCCTCCTATACCTTTTCCAGCATTTGTCTCTCCACTCCTTAGCTCTTTTACACCCATTATCGAACCATTTCTCTCTGGCATGAATTACACCTACTTTGGTGACAGGTATGCAGCAATCTACTATCTTCCCATATTTCTCACAAAAGATGTCATACATTTCTTGTACAGATTTGTTGTAAAATAAGGTTCTCCAGTCAATAACAGCAAAAAGCTCATTCATTTTGATGTAATCTCCTTTCCGATAGTTCCTCCTCATGTCCTCAGTGCCTCTACTCTCAGGAAGAATATCTTCAATGATATACTCCATCAACAACACACAGTGGTCACTCTTTCCAATTGGTGGTTCATACTCAATTTTTTCAATATCCAACACATTATCTGTGAATACTAGATCAAGTAGTGATGGCTCATCCCCACCCCTGGCCCTTGTTGGTTCCATTACATGTTGGTGTAGGAAATTCCCTTGTACGCAATCTAGGAATCTTGCCCCGAATGAGTCCTCACCACTGTGTGGGTCAAGATTTATCCAATCTATCTCTTTATGATTAAAGTCTCCCATAATCAAAATCCTACATTTTTTTCCCGTGCCATGTTAACAACTGAGTTTATGACTTCAATAGTACCTATATGACTTTCCTCATAAACTTCAAGCCTATTTTGGTTCCTTGGTGGGTTGTATACAACAGTTATTATAATGCTCTCTGACCCAGTATTTATGCGAGCAACAAGAAATTCCTTGAACTCACTTTCTATAGCCAAGTTTATTTCTTCGACTTGAATCCTCTCACTTATGAGCAGTGCTATCCCTCCACCAGTCCTCTCAGATCTTTCAACCCTTAGTATTCTGAAACCCTTAGGAAAAACTGTGACACTGTTTATGTCCTCACTCAACTTAGTCTCTGTAATTGCTACTATATCTGCCTTACTGTTGTGAATCCTATCTTTTAATTCTACTGCCTTACCAGCTAATCCATCAGCATTTGTGTATAACAATCTTAATGAGGCCCCATCCCCTGATCTTCTGTCATTATCTTCTTTATCTCCCCTTTGTCTGGAAGAATTCTGTAACGAAAATTTTTCTTCTCTTCTTCATTTCTCTCATCATTTAACCTTCTTGCCTCTTGCAACAAGATTTGATCTTTCCCATCTCTTCCTGTGTTCTGTATCGTCTAATGAACACTTCTTTGCCTTCTTGAAGGTCTTTTAGACTTTTTTTTCTCAACAATATTTCCCTACATGTTTCCCCTCTCTCAAAGGTTACTTTTGTTGGTCTCGGCTTTCCTTCCCTCGAATATTTACCTAGTTGGTGTATGTTTACAATATCCTCAGGACCACAAACTACTCCAAGCTTTCTTATCAGGTCTACAACCTTACCTTTATTTTCTTCAAGTCTCCCCTGCCATGTTGGCTCCTGGGATTCACTTATGCCTGAGATTACCACTGTCTTCTCCTTATCAAGTGCCTGTCTGATGAGTGGGTTTGCCCTTTCCATCACAACGTCTTTCATTTTTTCGATTACTGTCTCTTTATAGTCAACTGTTTGTATGTTTTCCAGTGCCACCACCTTTACAGCCTCTTTTACTGCCACATTCCCCTTTAGTGCATCAGCAAAGGACGTTTTTATGGCATCATTTTCCATATTCAGCTCCTGGAACTCTTTTCTGAACTGTTCAGTGTTTTCCTTAATCTGGACATTCCAAGCAGCAATCTCGTCTCTCTCAGAAGAGAGCAGTGAACTAACATCTAATTCCTGTAGGTTGTCATTCAGCTGTTTGTTTTTATCTTCTTGTTTAGAAATTCTAGATTCTAGTTGACTCTTTTCCCCTTCCAGCTTCCTTATTCTTTTTTCTAGTTCCTTTCTCTCCTGCCCTTGTGCTTTATTTGCTTCCTCCAAAGATCTTATTTGTTCTCTGTGTGTTTCATTCTCTTTCATTTCTCCATCCATATTCCGAATTTTATCATCAAGGCTTACAACCATTTCCTCTAACTTCTTGATTCTCTGTTTAAGTCCCCTGATGACTACCCCCTCTCCCGACCCATGGGTGGGAGAGGTTTGGGACAGAGATGGCCTCATTTTTATGTTCTCCCTCTTACAGAATATAGAAAGAAGACGAGAAAGAGGAAAAAAAAAAGAAAAGAGAAAAACTTTTAATTTAGCTTCACACAGAATTTTTATATCTCCATATAAGTGCTATTTAGTGACTCAGTTTGTCTCTTTTCTGGTAACACACATCTTAACTTAAAAACTTGACCATGGTAATTTAAGTATAAAAAGAAAAAGAAAAACAAAAGTCAAACCTGAAGGAAAATTCGAATTTGTGTTTGAGGTGGCACCCACCTGTTTCTGCTATATATTCTTCCTAACTGATAAACTGACTTGCTAACCAAGATATGTTATCACGGGATTAGACTTTACATTTAACTCAATATATATACAAAATAAAAAAAAATAGTAAAGGAGAAAGCTAAAAGAAAAGCAAAAAAATTAAGAAAATAAGACTGCTGTACTACTTGGCAACTTAACTCAGTACTGTTGACAGGTGGATATTTGGTAATTTTTTGTCTTTTATTATTCAGTTATTTCGTGTATCAAACTAACTAACTAGTTAATATAAATGGGAAGGATACTGATTTTAACAATATATAGAACCACAGGATCAGGTAAACGGCTTAAGAGCTTTCCCCAGTTTACACAAAAAATTAGGCAATGTGATGTGATGGCTCCACCTCTGGCAACTCTTCTAGATTTCCCTCAAGGCAGAACTGGATGGCAGCTTCTCTCTCTCACGAAAATGTTCTCAATTTTTTTTCCTTTAATATGAACAGTCTCGTCTTACAACAAATATAAGTTTTGTACTCACAATACTCTGCAGGATTTCAGATTTAGGGAAATTATGGTAAAGTTTTCCACTAAGCACTTAGTCACTCGAAACAATTTAAAATTTAAGAGGAGCATTTCCGTGTGTCACTGAACGCGGTGTGTGTGTGTGTGTTGGTAATTTTTTTTCTTTTATTATTCAGTTATTTCGTGTATCAAACTATATATATTTTTAATTACTATTATTAAGAATCTCTTGTTATTACAATTTAGCCAAGTATGGACTTTAATTCCTTTTGCGGCCTGTTTGTGGGGAGTACCGACTAACCCTGGCGGGCATCTAAGATTGATATCTATTAATCCCACGTATAGGACCTCTGGGCGGGTCTTTTGTCTCCTTCTTTTCAAGTGTTCTGTTTTGCTAGTTATATCTCTTGCCATTGTACTTTGAGAAGGTGACCAGTTTAGGTCACGAAATTAATAAGTACTTTTTATATATATATATATATATATATATATATATATATATATATATATATATATATATATATATATATATATATATATATATATATATATATATATATATATATATATATATATATATATATATATATATATATATATATATATATATATATATATATATATATATATATATATATATATATATATATATATATATATATTTTCGTTGTTTTATTTGATGGGCTTTTCCCATTTTAGGCTGTATGTTAACAGTTCAGTGTTATTAATATATATATATATATATATATATATATATATATATATATATATATATATATATATATTATATATATATATATATATATATATATATATATATATATATATATATATATATATATATTGTATGTAATCGTATTGATTCTTCTTTTTCTCATTTCTTGAATCAGATGTTAGAGAGGAAATTGGATGACTTGGAGAATCGTGCTTTGTACTTCTGTATTCGAGCCCGGGACGAAGTCGGCAATTCGGGTGATATATCCAACATAGCCACGGCTTATTTCCCTTTAAGGGAGTATGCCAGGAATATCAAGGTAGTTACCACAGAAATTATTTCTACATTTATTTTATTTTAAATTATGCCCAAACCATCACCATACCAGTACTGATCTACGAGAAGGTCTTGTATATTTTGTAACCTTGTTCTTGGCCTTCAGTTTGATCCGTTCATATAGTGTGTTGTTTTGTTTTGGTTTTTTTCGGTCAAGACCGTTCAAATTTTGTTCGTGTGCGATATATCAGATTTTAGGAGATTCTTCAGTACTTTTAAATGTATGTAGTTAAGACTGGGTACGTCAAATTTAATTACTTCCTTTTACATATTTTTAATTCGGCTTTTGCTGGGGCTAATTTTTCAAACTTATTACTATATCGTTTTAGTACAAAGTAAAAACATATACGTTCTGTTAGATCAGTATCTTCCGGAATCGAATATGTGATAGTGAGGACTGAGAACATAAACCTACGCTGCTATAGATTTATGATTTTGCCCCTATAATATGACCTTTCACATTATTTAATACACCATAAGAAACAAATACGTCAGTACCTGTGATTACTTAACATCAGTTAGATATATGCACAGTTCTAGTTTCGGATATGAGTTGTCATCTCTTGCTTAGTCATATTGAAAAATTTGAACTTGCCGTCTAGAATTATATTCAAAAAGGCTTTACATCTATGTGGTTAAAGAGACATAGATCACCCTCCATATTCCTTGTGTGTCGTAAAGGACGTTTTAAGAGATTAGAAGTTTGGAATACTTGTCATCCTGCCACAGTCACTCATTCGCGTTTCCTTATAGCTACACAAAAGCTGTTGAGCAGACAAGGCATCATAGTTGAATGAAAAATTAGCTCTAGCTATATATATATATATATATATATATATATATATATATATATATATATATATATATATATATATATATATATATATATATATATATATATATGCATGTGTGTGTGATTACCTAATTGTGATTACCTAATTGTGCTTACGGGAAAGAGCCCAAAGCTTGTATCTTCCTGTCTCCTGATCGGTTCCAATTTCTACTTAGTGATACTTATCATACCTGTCCTTAAAACTATGGATTGAGATACCATTAACTACCTCCTCGCTTAGCCAATTCCAATCATCCATAATTTTGCAAAATATGCTGGTCAAGGAAACTGGTCTATAGTTTAGAGACGTATCCCTCGTTTCCTTTTTGAAGATAGGTATCACGTTTGCTTGTTTCCAGCATCTTGGAATATCCCCTGACTCCAGTGACTTTTTAAATATGATACTTAGTGCCACTGATATTGAGTTTGTGCATTTTTTAAGTACTTGAGGGGATATATCATCAGGACCTGTAGCTTTATGGACATCTAACTCCATCAGCGCTCTGCTTACCTCTGTGGCTGTAAGCTTGATGTTCTCTAATACTGGCCCGTGTTCTTCTATCTCTGCAATTTGAGGGGGTGGGGTATTTTCTACTGTAAATACTGACTGAAACTCCTTGTTTAATTCTTTGCAGATCTCTTCATCCGTCTCAGTGATGCTTCCATCCGCTCTCTTAAGCCTTAAAACCTGTTCTTTCACCTTCAGTTTTTCTCTGATAAAGCTGTGGAAAAGCTTGGGATTTTCCTTAGCCTTCCTGATGATGTCACTTTCATAGTCTCTCTCAGCTTCTCGTCTTTTACTTAGGTAATCATTTCTTGCTCTTTTGTAGGTTTGCCAGGCATTTATGTTTTTCTCCTCCTATACCTTTTCCAACATTTGTCTCTCCACTCCTTAGCTCTTTTACACTCATTATTGAATCATTTCTCTCTGGCATGAATTACACCTACTTTGGTGACAGGTATGCAGCAATCTACTAGCCCCATATTTCTCACAAAAGATGTCGTACATTTCTTGTACAAATTTGTTGTAAAATAAGGTTCTCCAGTCAATAACTGCAAAAAGCTCATTCATTTTGATGTAATCTCCTTTCAGATAGTTCCCCCTCATGTTCTCAGTGTGTGTGTGTTTAATTGCCTAATTATGCTTACGGGAAAGAGTCCCATGCTTGTAACACCCTGTCCCACAATTGGTTCGATTATTGTACTTTGTGATCCGTATCATACTTGTCCTTAAAACTATGTATTGAGTTATCATTAACTACCTCCTTGCTTAATGAATTCCAATCATCAACTACTCTTACACTAAAAAAGTACTTCCTTACATCATGCAAAGAAGTTTTCATGCAAAGTTTCAAACCATGACCTCTACTTCTAGTCCCAGCCATATCAAAATATCGATACCTATCCACTCTATCATAACCATGCAGGGATTTAAAAACCAACACCATATCCCCCATCATTCTTCTAGCTTGGGGTTGTAAGTCTAATTCCCTCAGCTTTTCATCATAACTGACATTGCGTATTTCTGGCACCAGATTCGTGGCATGACTTTGAACTTTTTCCAACTTAACTATGTGCTTTTTCAAGTGCGGATTCCAAAAGGTGGTTACATATTCAAGCTTTGGTCTCACATAGGATACATAAATATATCTGAACATTTCCTTGTAAATGAACCTGAAGGCTACCCTTACATTTGCTAAGAAAGCATATGCTACCATTACTACGCCATTTATATAAATTTCTGGAGACAAATCTGCAAGCATGTTTACTCCAAGCTCTGTCTCAATCTCTGTCTCTTGAAATTCTGCTCTTGCTATTAAATATTCAAGCTTGGGCCTTCTTGCACTTGTACCCATTCTCATTACCTTGCATTTAGAAGTATTGAATTTCATTAACCGCCTTTCTGGCTACTCATGCAGACTACTTAGGTCTTCCTGAAATTCTCTACCCTTTTTCTTGACTCTTCCTTTATTCACAATCCTTGCATAATCTGCAAGTATATTCATGAATGAATTTACAGACTCTGGTAGGTTATTTACATATACAAGGGACACAAGGGGCCCTAAAACTGAACCCTTTGGAGCTCCACTACTAACCCTTCTACATTCAGACACTGAGTGTCTTATTCTAACCCTCTGTTCCCTTCCTACTAAAAAGAGTTTCTATCCATTCCATGACATTTCCACATATTTTCGACATTGCTTGCAGCTTCTTAATAAGTCTCTTGAGTGGGACTGTATTAAATGCCTTCTGGAAGTCTCAGAATATGCACTCTGCCCACACCTTTTTTTTCTGTAAGATTCAGCTTACCTCATCATAAAATTTCTAATAATAATAATAATAATAATAATAATAATAATAATAATAATAATAATAATAATAATAATAATAATAATAATAATAATAATAATAATAAATAATAAACCTTTATTTCCATTTCAATACAATGGGTATTCGTCAGCCAGGGCAAGCCCCAACTCCCCACTGTGGTGTCCAACCACAGCAGTTCCTGCCAGTAAACAGCTTAAACTCTCGGTCTTGGACGGGAACCGATCTTTCGACCTCGTGAATGCGAAGCCAGCACATTACCACTGTACTAGCCATAAGTTTGTTACTGTTGATCTACCTTCTCTGAAGCCATATTGTCTCACAGACAATTAGTTGAAGGATTCCAAGTGAAGAGAAATGTGTTTACTTAGTAGTTTCACCATAATTTTGCAAGCTATGCTGGTCAAAGAAATAGGTCTATAATTTAGAGCCGTATCCCTCCTTCCCTTTTTGAAGATAGGTATCACGTTTGCTTGTTTCCAGCATCTTGGAATTTCCCCTGACTCCAGTGACTTTTTAAATATGATACTTAGTGCCACTGATATTGAGTTTGTGCATTTTTTAAGTACTTGAGGGGATATATCATCAGGACCTGTAGCTTTATGGACATCTAACTCCATCAGCGCTTTGCATACCTCTGTGGCTGTAAGGTTGATGTTCTCTAATACCGGCCCGTGATCTTCTATCTCTGCAATTTGAGGGGGTGGGGTATTTTCTACTGTAAATACTGACTGAAACTCCATGTTCAATTCTTTGCAGACCTCTTCATCCGTCTCAGTGATACTTCCATCCGCTCTCTTAAACCTTAAAACCTGTTCTTTCACCTTCAGTTTTCCTCTGATAAAGTTGTGGAAAAGCTTGGGATTTTCCTTAGCCTTCCTGGTGATGTCCCTTTCATAGGCTCTCTCTGCTTCTCTTCTTTTACTTAGGTAATCATTTCTTGCTCTTTTGTAGGTTTGCCAGGCATTTATGTTTTTTCTCCTCCTATACCTTTTCCAGCATTTGTCTCGCCACTCCTTAGCTCTTTTACACTCATTATTGAACCATTTCTCTCTGGCATGAATTACACCTACTTTGGTGACAGGTATGCAGCAAT
The DNA here is from genome assembly GCA_037179515.1 of Halocaridina rubra. NCBI lineage: Eukaryota > Metazoa > Arthropoda > Malacostraca > Decapoda > Atyidae > Halocaridina > Halocaridina rubra. The sequence continues at coordinate 78,928 of JAXCGZ010015156.1, forward strand.
CTACTATCTTCCCTTATTTCTCACAAAAGATGTCGTACATTTCTTGTACCAATTTGTTGTAATATAAGGTTCTCCAGTCAATAACTGCAAAAAGCTCATTCATTTTGATGTAATCTCCTTTCAGATAGTTCCTCCTCATGTTCTCAGTGTGTGTGTGTGTGTAATTGCCTAATTATGCTTACGGGAAAGAGCCCCATGCTTGTAACACCCTGTCCCATAGTTAGTTCGATTATTGTACTTTGTGATCCGTATCATACTTGTCCTTAAAACTATGTATTGAGTTATCATTAGCTACCTCCTTGCTTAATGAATTCCAATCATCAACTACTCTTACACTAAAAAGTACTTCCTTACATCATGCAAAGAAGTTTTCATGGAAAGTTTCAAACTATGACCTCTACTTCTAGTCCCAGCCTTATGAAAATATCGATATCTATCCACTCTATCATAACCATGCAGGAATTTAAAAACCAACACCATATCCCCCATCATTCTTCTAGCTTGGGGTTGTAAGTCTAATTCCCTCAGCTTTTCATCATAACTGACATTGCGTTTTTCTGGCATCAGATTCGTGGCATGACTTTAAACTTTTTCCAACTTAACTATGTGCTTTTTCAAGTGTGGATTCCAAAAGGTGGTTACATATTCAAGCCTTGGTCTCACATAGGATACATAAATATATCTGAGCATTTCCTTGAAAATGAACCTGAAGGCTACCCTTACATTTGCTAAGAGAGCATATGCTACCATTACTACGCCATTTATATAAATTTCTGGAGACAAATCTGCAAGCATGTTTACTCCAAGCTCTGTCTCATTCTCTGTCTTTTGAAATTCTGCTCTTGCTATTAAGTATTCAAGCTTGGGCCTTCTTGCACTTGTACCCATTCTCATTACCTTGCATTTAGAAGTATTGAATTTCATTAACCACCTTTCTGGCCACTCATGCAGACTACTTAGGTCTTCCTAAAATTCTCTACCCTTTTTCTTGACTTTTCCTTTATTCACAGTCCTTGCATAATCTGCAAGTATATTCATGAATGAATTTACAGACTCTGGTAGGTTATTTACATATACAAGGGACACAAGGGGCCCTAAAGCTGAACCCTTTGGAACTCCACCACTAACCCTTCTAAATTCAGACACTGAGTGTCTTATTCTAACCCTCTGTTCCCTTCCTACTAAAAAGAGTTTCTATCCATTCCATGACATTTCCACATATTTTCGACATTGCTTGCAGCTTCTTAATAAGTCTCTTGAGTGGGACTGTATTAAATGCCTTCTGGAAGTCCAAGAATATGCAATCTGCCCACACCTTTTTTTTCTGTAAGATTCGGCTTACCTCATCATAAAATTCTAATAAGTTTGTTACTGTTGATATACCTTCTCTGAAGCCATGTTGTCTCACAGACAATTAGTTGAAGGATTCCAAGTGAAGAGAGATGTGTTTATTTAGTAGTTTCACCATAATTTTGTAAGCTATGCTGGTCAAGGAAATAGGTCTATGGTTTAGAGCCATATCCCTCCTTCCCTTTTTGAAGATAGATACCACATTCACTTGTTTCCAGCATCTTGGAAACTCTCCTGACTCCAGCGACTTTCCAAATATGATTCTTAGTGCTGCTGATATTGATTCAGCTCATTTCTTAGGTACATTAGGAGATATATCATCTGGACCTGTAGCTTATGGGCATCTAGCTCCATCAGCACTTTGCATACCTCTGTGGCTGAAAAGATGATATTCTCTAATTCTGGCCCATTACTTCCTATCGCTGCAATCTGAGGGGGTGGGGTATTTTCTACTGTAATTACTGACTGAAACTCCTTGTTCAGTTCTTCACAGAACTCTTCATCCTTCTCAGTTATGCTTCCATCCACTATCGCTTTAGCTTTAAAACTTGTTCTTTTACCTTCAGTTTTCCTTTGATAAAGTTGTGGAAAAGATTGGGTTTTTCTTTAGCCTTCCTGGTGATATCCCTTTCATAGTGTCTCTTTCTATGCCACTCATCTTCTACTTAGACAATAATTTCTTGCTCTTTTATGAGTTTGCCAGGCATTTCTGTTTTTCTTCCTCCTATACCTTTTCCAGCATTTGTCCCGCCAATCCTTAGCTCTCTTACACTCATTATTGAACCATTTTTCTCTTGCATGAATAACTCTTATTTTGGTGGCTGGTATGCAACAATATACTATCTTTATTCCTCACAAAAGATGTCGTACAGTTCTTGTAAATATTTGTTGCTAAATAAGGTCGTCCAGTGAATAACAGCAAAAAGCTCATTCATTTTAATGTAATCTCCTTTCAGATAGTTCCTCCTCATGTCCTCAGTGTCTCTAGTTTTAGGCAGAACATCTTAGATGATATACTCCATCAACAACACACAGTGGTCACTCTTTTTCAACACATTATCTGTGAATACTAAATCAAGCAGCAATAGCTCATCCCTACCTCTGGCCCTCGTTGGTTCTAGTATATGTTGGTGTAGGAAATTCCTTTGTATGCAATCTAGGAATCTTGCCCCTAATGAGTTCCTCCCACTGTGTGGGTCAAGATTTATCCAACCTACTCTCTATAATTAAAATCTCCCATAATCAAATCTTATATTTTCTCTCCTCTGCAATGCTAACAACTGAGTTTATGAATTTAATAGTACCTATATGACTTTCCTCATAAACTTCTAGCCTATGTTGGTTCCATGGTGGGTTATACAGTGCTCACTCATTAATCGCGGGAGTTTGGTTTTGGGACCCGCTGCGATTGGTGAAAAATCGAGAAGTAGGAGCACCATGGCACCAACCGCCCGTTGAAAGACTACGACTGAAGGTATTAGGATGCAACTAGGACTGGTCCAGACAGTTCCAGGTTGAATCTTCCTTCAGGACGGTTCTTTCCTCATGCCTACATCTACATTGAATATTCTGGCATATTCATTACACATCTCTTGCTATTCCATTACATTTGACAAGTCACAACATTCTGCACATCTGTCTCATTTACTTTCCTTTTCCTCACATTTTGTCATTATTTATGGAAGGTTCACAACTAATGGCCCCCAGTACCCGGCATAGTGGGGTGCGAAGAATCTCCGGGGATCGTGTTGACTCCACCATTGGCTTGAGGGCAGACACGCCTGGTGGTAGTAATGGATCTGCTCTTAACCTTGCACCTCCTAATAGATCTGCTTCTTTCACTCTTCACTATTCAAACATTCATGGGCTGAACTCTAATCTTTTGTCTGAGGAACAGCACTTGGGCTCTTTCCTCCCTAACCTCCTCCTCCTATCTGAAACCCAGTTGTCTATACATGCTTCCACTGACCCTTTCCAAATCTCCCACTATAATCTGTATACTCGTTTTCGTTCCAAAGGTGGGGTCTGTGCTTACTGCAACATTAACACTCCTACTGTGAGGCTCATGGACCTTGAATCTCCTGACTTTGATGTTCTCTGGCTAAAAGTCTATCTCTCCACTACCACTATCATCCTTTGCTTCTGCTACTGTTCTCCAAACTCCACCGAGTTTGTATCTTTCTTTGAATATCTCTCCTCGTGCCATGAGTCCTTGCTATCTTCTCACCCACATGCCGAAGTTCTCTACATTGGAGACTTCAATGTACACCACAGTGGGTGGCTTCATTATTCTCACACTGATGTGGGAGGAAGCGAGGCTCTTGCTTTCTCTATTACTCATGATCTGGAGCAAATTATTAAACATCCTACTCGTGTTCCTGATCGTCACGAACAAGCTGCTAACATTCTTGACCTTTTTTTTACTTCCAACCCTTCAAACTACTCTTATTCCGTGCTTTCCCCTCTTGGTAAATCTAACCACTCCATGATCTCTGTCTCTTCCATTTTCGCTCCCCCACCACCAATCCCTCCTACTCAACGCCGCCTTTGGCACTTCGAGCGAACTCAATATGAAAATTTGCGTAACTTTCTCTTTGACTTTCCATGGGATGACTACTGCTTTCGGTCCCGCAACCCTGATCGGGTAGCTGTAAAAGTTGCCGAGATCGTGACCGCGGGAATGGAGGCGTACATCCCCTCTTCTACAAAAACTTTCTCTCCCCCTAAACCTTGGTTTGACCGTGCCTGCTCCATGGCTATCCAGGCTAGGAATCAGGCTCACCGATCTTACCAAGCCTCTCCTTCCGATTTAACTCGCTCTGCTTTTATTATAGCTAGGAATCGCTGTACAGCTCAGATTCGAAGGTCTAAGGCTTCCTTTATAAGAAGGAAAGTTGATGACCTTAACTCCTCTCCCACTGACAAATGCTTCTGGTCCTAAGCCAAAAACCTCTCCAAAAACTTCTGTAACTCAAGCTTTCCCCCTCTCATTCGTTCTGATGGTTCTATAGCTTGCTCTCCCACTGACAAAGCCACTCTCTTTGGCTCTCATTTTTCTGCTAACTCTTCTATCAACGATTCCAGTGCACCTGTTCCTCAGTCTTTGCCCCTCTCTAACCCTATGCCCTCCCTTATCCTTTCTTCACGCAAAGTTCATAAGGTTCTTCGCTCACTAAAGACAAACAAGGCATCTGGTCCCGATGGTATCCCTGCAAGGTTCCTTAAGGAGTTTGCAGATGAACTGGCTCCCGTGCTTTGCCATCTTTTTCGCCTCATTCTGTCAACCAGTATCTATCCTTCATCTTGGAAGCATGCTCTAGTTCAACCTGTTCCTAAGAAGGGTGACCACTCTATTCCTTCTAACTACCGACCTATTGCTCTAACCTCCTCTATTGCTAAAGTTTTTGAAACTTTGCTCAATACTCACTTCTTGAAACGCCTTGAATCTAACTCACTTATCTCCGATCACCAGTACGGCTTCCGCAAGGCAAGATCCACTGGTGATCTCCTGTCCTATCTTACTCATGTATGGTCATCTTCTCTGAGGAACTATGGGGAATCCTTTGTCGTCGCCCTTGATATCTCTAGGGCTTTTGACAGAGTCTGGCACAAGGCTCTGTTGGCCAAACTCCCTGCCTATGGCTTTACCCCTTCTTTCTGTTCTCTGATTTCCAGTTTTCTCACTGACCGTTCTATATCTGTAGTTGTTGATGGCGCAACATCTAGCCCTTTCTCTGTGTCCAGTGGTGTTCCACAGGGCTCTGTTCTTTCACCTACTCTCTTCCTTCTCTTCATCAATGATCTTCTACAGTCCCCATCTTCCTCTCTTCTTCATGGCTTTGCCGATGATTCTACCCTTCACTTTTCCTCTGCCTTTTCTTCACAACCTTCATCTGTTACTCGTAATCAATCTCGTATCACTCTTTCTTCTACTCTTAACTCCGATTTGCAGAGAGTATCTGAATGGGGCACTCGAAATTTAGTTAAATTCAATGCCTCCAAGACACAGTTTCTGGCTATCTCTTTATCTTCTTCTCCTCCTGATAACCCTATTGTCTTCGAAACTAATGAAATTTACCCTCTTAACTCTATCAATATATTAGGAATCCATATAGCCTCTAACTTGTCTTGGAGGAATCACATAATCCAAATTTCTAAATCTTCATCCAAAAAATTGGGGGTTTTGTTTCGTTTTCGTTATTACTTTTCCTCATTGCAGTTACTTAAAATTTACAAAGGTCTTATCCGCCCCTGCTTAGAATACTGCTCACACATCTGGGGTGCTTCTTCCTTTACTTATCTTCTTGATAGGGTTCAATCTAAGGCAGTCAGACTCATTAATGATCCTTCTCTTACTTCTAACCTGGGTTCTCTCTCTCTTCGCCGTAAGGTATCTTCCCTTTCGCTTTTCTATCGCTACTACTTCCATCGCTGCTCTGATGAGTTGGCGAGTTGCATCCCTCCTCCACTGCCGAGGCCGCGTAACACTCGCCAAGCGGCCTCATCTCACAGGTACTGTGTGGAGATTTGTAGCTCGCAGATTGGTCGGTGCAGCGACTGCTTTTTCCCATCTACCTCCAGACTCTGGAACTCTCTTCCTCCTTCTGTCTTTCCTAATTCTTATGACCTTTCATCCTTCAAAAAGCAGATCTATCGTCATCTCAAAGCCTAGTCCTCTATATCTCTGGGTCCTCTTTACTTTGACTGTTTTTTCTGTCTGTCGTTTTCCTTTGTGTGACATTACCTCATCTCTGCCTTGCCCTTAACTTTTTCTTTTCCTTCGTCTTGGTATTTTCTCGTGCCCGGGCTTTTGTTGATGAGGGCAGTTTCTGCCTATCCCGGTGTCACACTCTTAAAAAAAAAAAATATTTATTATAGGTATTTTACATTTATTTTTACCTTTACTGTATAAAGCCTTCCTGCACTGTCAACAAACCACCCTTTACTTTATTAATAACAGCGCACAAGCGTAAATTTATATGAACGTGATAATATGAAGATTGAAAAAAAGCATTAAGAACAAACAGCAAACAAACTTTCCATATAATATCGTCAGGGAAATAGTATGTAGAGAATATATATATTTAATTTAAGTTTCCCATGTACAGTACGATATACGTTTTCTTTGTAACGAATTGTATATGTTTTCTTTTTCTCTCAGCTGACTTTATTTACGTTAAAATTTCGTGCCGCATGGTCGATATATAGAATAATGTTTAAAACCAAGGAATATCAATAATACTCTAATCTTGAAAATTAGATAAACCCCAAACAGAATGAGTAAATAAATATTTCATGAGTAAGATATTGTGCCTGAATAGTGATATGCATCAGCTGATACGGAAACGGCAAAATGTTTTGGTTAGAGGTTCGTTCTTCCGCATCCTCCTCCTCTTCTACCGCTTAATGTGATCGAATATTGTGAAGAGAATTGAAAAAAGCATTAAAAACAAACAGCAAACAAACTTGCGATATAATATCATCAGGGAAATAGCGTTCGAGGGTGTATCAGCTGATTCAGAAGCACCTAAACGTTTGCAGATAGAGATTTGTTTTCACGCATCCCCCTCCTCTTCAACCGATTAATGCGATTGAATATTAAGAGTAGAATTGAAAAAAAGCATTAAGAACAAACAGCAAACAAACTTGTAATATAATATCGTCAGGAAAATAGCGTGCGACGGTGTATCAGCTGATACGCAACCACCAAAACGTTTGCAGATAGAGGTTCGTTCTCCCTCATCCTCCTCCTCTTCTACCACTTAATGCGATCAAATATTATGAAGAGAATTGAAAAAAAGCATTAAGAACAAACAGCAAACAAACTTTTGATATAATATCGTCAGGGAAATAGTGCGAAGAGAATATATATATATATATATATATATATATATATATATATATATATATATATATATATATATATATATATATATATATATATATATATATATATATATATATATATATATATATATATATATATATATATATATATATATATATATATATATATATATATATATATATATATATATATATATATATATATATATATATATATATATATATATATATATATATATATATATATATATATATATATATATATATTATTTATGTTTCCCATGTACAGTATAATATACATTTTCTTTGTAATGAATTGTATAGTTTTCTTTTTCTCTCAGTTGACTTTGTTTACTTTAAGATTTCGTGCAGCATGGCCGATATGTAAAGAAGATAGAATAATGTTTAGAACCAAGGAATATTAATACTATAATCTGGAAAATTAGATAAACCCTAAATAGGGTGAGTAAATAAATATTTTATGAGTAAGATATTGTGCCTGAATAGTGATAAGCATCAGCTTATACGGAAACGGCAAAATGTTTTGGTTAGAGGTTCGTTCTCCCACATCCTCCTCCTCTTCTACCACTTAATGCGATCGAATATTATGAAGAAAATTGAAAAAAAAGCAGTAAGAACAAACAGCAAACAAACTTTCAATATAATTTCTTCAGGGAAATAACGTGTGAGTGTGCATCAGCTGATACAGAGGCAAACAAGCAAACAAACATTTCTTTCTATTTTTGTACAATGGTTATTCATCTAAGATTAAAAGTTACTCATAAGTAGACTTGTAATTGAACTAATAAGTAAGAGGATAATACATACAGTTAAATTAAATGTAGCTCTTCTATAAAGTAATAATGCTGTAATAAAAATGTTGACAATAATGTTGATAATAAAGTAGTAATAATAACACTCAATACAGTATCATTATTATTGGCATCATCACCATATTTGTTTTCCTTACAACGAGAATAATTAGTTCTTAACTTAGAGAACAGAGAAGTCGATATCAGTTTACATATAGAGAGGTCAGTGTTTAGGGAAATTGCATTAAATCATTAAGTTTAGTCTATGTGTGAGCAGCAACTATTTGTCCAAGAGAAAACTATTTAGATTGTCTTTGAAAGCTGCGAAGGAGGATTCATTTTTAAGATGGCTCATGGCACCAGCTATACTGAATATTCAAGGATATTCATTACACATCTTTTATAATCCCTTCACATCTGACAGGTCATTATTATGCAAGCAACAAGAAATTCCTTTAACTCACTTTCTATAGCTGTTTATTTCTTCAACTTGAAATATTTCACTTATGGGCAGTGCTATCCCTCCACCAGTCCTCTCAGATCTTTCAACCCTTAATATTCTCAAGCCCTTAGGAAAAACTGCAATAATGTTTATGTCCTATCTTAACTTAGTCTCTATAACCGCTACTATTTTTGCCTTACTGTTATTAATCCTATCCTTTAATTCTCCTGCCTTACCAGCTATTCCATCAGTATTTGTGAACAGCAATCTTAATGAGGCTCCATCCCCTGATCTTTCATTATTTTCTTTTTCCCTCCTTTGTCTGGAAGAACTCTGACAGACATTTTTCTTCTCTTTTTTCATTTATAACCTTAATTAACCTTCTAGTATCTTTCAACAAGTTTGCGATCCTTTCCATCTCTTCCTGTGTTCTGAATGGTCTTGTAGTTCTATGTTGACAAGATATCAAGATTACCACAATATCATTTAAGGTATTAAATGAGGCAAAATTCATTAATTTTCAAGCAATTTTATGTATCGAAAATGAACAGACCAAACGTATCACACTAGATGAAAAGGCGGCAATACAGAGTCAGTGTTGCCATAAAACAGAAAACCAAAACAACGTACAGTTCGTTATGACAAAAAGAAGCAAAATTAAGGGATCAGTTTAGAACAACAACAAAATTATTAATAAATAAAGTGAAATATATATATCAATTAATAAATAAATTAATACATAAATAAAGAAGACATATATCATACCACTACAACACTCCAAATAAAGAAAGAAAATACACTATGCCACTACAGTCTAATGAAAACTGTTTTTAATTTTTGAAGTTTTGTTTGCATCTTTTTCGCTCATCAGTATTTCTCTACATGTGTCTCCTCTCTCAAAGATTACTTTTGTTGGCCTATCCTTTCCCTCCATAGAATATTTACCAAGTTGGTTGATGTTTACAATATCCTCTGAACCACACAATACTCCAATCTTCCTTATCAGGTCTAAAATCTTAGCTTTATTTTCATCAAGTCTCCCCTGCCATGTTGACGCCTGGGGTTCACTTATGCCTGAGATTACCACTGTCTTCTCTTTATCAAGTGCCTGTTTAATCAGTGGATTAGCCCTTTCCATCACAACGTCTTTCATTTTTTATATTTCTGTTTCTTTATAGACAGCTGTTTGTATGTTTTCCAATGCCACCACCCTCACAGCCTCTTTTACTGCCACATTCCCCTTTAGTGCATCTACAAAGGAAGTTTTCATGGCATCATGTTCCGTATTCAGCTCCTGAATCTCTTTTCTAAACTGTTCAATGTCTCCTTTATCTAGACATTCCAATCTGCAATATCGTCTCTCTCATAAGAAAGCAGCTAACTAACATTTAATTCATTCAGGTTGTCATTCATCTGCTTGTTGTTTCCTTCTAGTTTAGAAATTCTGGTTTCTACTTCACTTTTTTCCCTTCCAACTTCTTTATTCGTTTTTCTAGTTCTTTTTTCTCTCCTGCCCTTGTGCCTTATTTGCTTCCTCCAAAAATCTTGTATTCTCTCAGTGTTTCATTCTCTTTCATTTCTCTATCCATATTCCGAACTTTGTCATCCATGTTTATTACAAGTGTGTCCAGGTGTGTGTGTGTGTATTTATTTACCTAATTGTATTTACCTAATTGTGTTTACGGGAAAGAGCCCAAAGCTCGTATCTTCCCGTCTCCTTATCGGTTCCATTTTATACTTAGTGATACTTATCATACATGTCCTTAAAACTATGGCTTGAGAGAGCGTTAACTACCTCCTCGCTTAGCCAATTCCAATTATCAACTACTCTTACACTGAAAAAGTATTTCCTTACATCATGCAAAGAAGTTTTCTTACGAAGCTTCAAACTATGACCTCTAGTTCTAGAGCTGGCCATATCAAAATATCGATCCCTATCCACTCTGTCATAATCATGAAGGAATTTAAAGACTGTCACCATATCCCCCCTCAATCTTCTAGCTTCGAGTGATGGTAAGTCTAATTCCCTCAGCTTCTCATCATAGCTGAGATTGCATATTTCTGGCACCAGTTTCGTGGCATGTCTTTGAACTTTTTCAAGCTTAGGTATGTACTTTTTCAAGTGCGGATTCTAAAAGGGGGCTGCATGTTCGAGTTTTGGCCTCACATAGGTTACATAAATATTTCCGAACATTTCCTTGTCCATGTGCCTGATGGCTACCCTTACATCAGCCCTTACTATGCCATTTATATGTATTTCTGGAGACAAATCTGCCAGTATGTTTACTCCTAGATCTCTCTCATTTTCTGTCTCTTGAAGTTGTACTCCAGCCACCGAGTAGGCAAGCTTGGGACTTCTTGCAATCTTTGCATCATCTGCATCCATATTCATGAATGAATTTACAGACTCTGGTAGGTCATTTACATATACAAGGAACAAAAGTGGCCCTAAAACTGAACCCTGTGGAACTCCACTACTAACTCTTCTCCATTCAGACACTGAGTTTCTTACTCTAACCCTCTGTTTCCCTTCCTCCTAAGTAAGTTTTTATCCATTCCAAAACATATCCACCTATTTTAGCCATTGATTGCAGCTTCCTAATAAGTCTCCCATGTGGAACAGTGTCAAACGCTTTCTGGAAGTCTAGGAATATGCAGTCTGCCCACCCCTCTCTTTCCTGTAAGATTCGGCTTACCTCATCATAAAACTCTAATAAGTTTGTTACTGTTCATCTACCTTCTCTGAAGCCATGTTGCCTCTCTGACAAAAAGTTGAAGGATTCCAAGTGAAGAGAGATATGTTTCCTTAGTAGTTTCTCCATAACTTTGCAAACTATGCTGGTCAAGGAAACTGGTCTTTAGTTCAGAGCCGTATCCTTCCTTCCCTTTTTGAAGATAGGTATCACATTTGCTTGATTCCAACATCTTGGAATCTCCCCTGACTCCAGTGACTTTTTAAATATGATACTTAGTACCACTGATATTGAGTTTGCACATTTTTTAAGCACATGAGGGGATATGTCATCAGGACCTGTAGCTTTATGAACATCTAAATCCATCAGCGCTTTACATACCTCTGTGGCTGTAAGGTTGATGTTCTCTAATACCGGCCCTTGAGCTTCTATCTCTGCAATCTGAGGGGGTGGGGATTTTGTACTGTAAATACTGACTGAAACTCCATGTTCAATTCTTTGCAGATCTCTTGATCCATCTCAGTGATGCTTCCATCTGCTCTCTTTAGCCTTAAAACCTGTTCTTTTACAGTCAGTTTTCCTCTGATAAAGCTGTGGAAAAGCTTGGGATTTTCTTTAGCCTTCCTGGTGATATCCCTCTCATAGTCTCTCTCTGCCTCTCTCCTTTTACTTAGGTAGTCATTTCTTGCTCTTTTGTAGGTTTGCCAGGCATTTATGTTCTTTCTCCTCCTATACCTTTTCCAACATTTGTCTCTCCACTCCTTAGCTCTTTTACACTCATTATCGAACCATTTCTCTCTGGCATGAATTACACCTACTTTGGTGATAGGTATGCAGCAATCTACTGTCTTCCCATATTTCTCACAAAAGATGTCATACATTTCTTGTACATATTTTTTGTAAAATAAGGTTCTCCAGTCAATAACTGCAAAAAGCTCATTCATTTTGATGTAATCTCCTTTTGGATAGCTCCTCCTCATGTACTCAGTGCCTCTACTTTCAGGCAGAATATCTTCAATGATATACTCCATCAACAACACACAGTGGTCACTCTTTCCAATTGGTGGTTCATACTCAATTTTTTCAATATCCAACACATTATCTGTGAATACTAGATCAAGTAGTGATGGCTCATCCCCACCCCTGGCCCGCGTTGGTTCCATTACATGTATGTGTGATTACCTAATTGTGATTACCTAATTATGTTTACGGGAAAGAGCCCAAAGCTCGTATCTTCCCGTCTCCTCATCGGTTCCATTTTATACTTAGTGATACTTATCATACCTGTCCTTAAAACTATGGATTGAGATAGCATTAACTACCTCCTCGCTTAGCCAATTCCAATTATCAACTACTCTTACACTGAAAAAGTATTTCCTTACATCCTGCGAAGAAGTTTTCTTACCAAGCTTCAAACTATGACCTCTAGTTCTAGAGCCAGCCATATCAAAATATCGATCCCTATCCACTCTATCATAACCATGAAGGAATTTAAAGACTGTCACCATATCCCCCCTCACTCTTCTAGCTTCGAGTGATGGTAAGTCTAATTCCCTCAGCCTCTCATCATAACTGAGATTGCGTATTTCTGGCACCAGTTTCGTGGCATGTCTTTGAACTTTTTCAAGCTTAGCTATGTGCTTTTTCAAGTGCGGATTCCAAAAGGGGGCTGCATATTCGACTTTTGGCCTCACATAGGTTACATAAATATTTCTGAACATTTCCTTGTCCATGTGCCTGAAGGCTACCCTTACATATGATAAAAATGCATATGCTGCCCTTACTATGCCATTTATATGTATTTCTGGAGACAAATCTGCCAGTATGTTTACTCCTAGGTCTCTCTCATTTTCTGTCTCTTGAAGTTGTACTCCAGCCACCGAGTAGTCAAGCTTGGGCCTTCTTGCACTTGTACCCATTCTCATTACCTTACATTTTGAAGTATTGAATTTCATTAGCCACTTTTCTGACCACTCATGCAGATTATTTAGATCCTCCTGAAGTTCTCTACCATTGTTCTCGTTTTTTACTTTCTTCACAATCTTTGCATCATCTGCAAACATATTCATGAATGAATTTACAGACTCTGGTAGGTCATTTACATATACAAGGAACAAAAGTGGCCCTAAAACTGAACCCTGTGGAACTCCACTACTAACTCTTCTCTATTCAGACACTGAGTGTCTTACTCTAACCCTCTGTTCCCTTCCTTCTAAGTAAGTTTTTATCCATTCCAAAACATTTCCACCTATTCTAGCCATTGATTGCAGCTTCCTAATAAGTCTCCCATGTGGAACATTGTCAAACGCTTTCTGGAAGTCTAGGAATATGCAATCTGCCCAGCCCTCTCTTTCCTGTAAGATTTGGCTTACCTCATCATAAAATTCTAATAAGTTTGTTACTGTTGATCTACCTTCTCTGAAGCCATGTTGCCTCACTGACAAAAAGTTCAAGGATTCCAAGTGAAGAGAGATATGTTTCCTTAGTAGTTTCTCCATAACTTTGCAAACTATGGTGGTCAAGGAAACTGGTCTATAGTCCAGAGCCGTATCCCTCCTTCCCTTTTAGAAGATAGGTATCACATTTGCTTGTTTCCAGCATCTTGGAATCTCCCCCGACTCCAGTGACTCCTTAAATATGATACTTAGTGCCACTGATATTGTGTTTGCGCATTTGTTAAGCACATGAGGGGATATGTCATCAGGACCTGTAGCTTTATGAACATCGAAATCCATCAGCGCTTTGCATACCTCTGTGGCTGTAAGGTTGATGTTCTCTAATACCGGCCCTTGAGCTTCTATCCCTGCAATCTGAGGGGGTGGGGTATTTTCTACTGTAAATACTGACTGAAACTCCTTGTTCAATTCTTTGCAGATCTCTTCATCCGTCTCAGTGATGCTTCCATCCGCTCTCTTTAGCCTTAAAACCTGTTCTTTTACCTTCAGTTTTCCTCTGATAAAGCTGTGGAAAAGCTTGGGATTTTCTTTAGCCATCCTGGTGATGTCCCTCTCATAGTCTCTCTCTGCCTCTCTCCTCTTACTTAGGTAGTCATTTCTTGTTCTTTTGTAGGTTTGCTAGGCATTTATGTTTTTTCTCCTCCTATACCTTTTCCAGCATTTGTCTCTCCACGCCTTAGCTCTTTTACACCCATTATCGAACCATTTCTCTCTGGCATAAATTACACCTACTTTGGTGACAGGTATGCAGCAATCTACTATCTTCCCATATCTCTCACAAAAGATGTCATACATTTCTTGTACAGATTTGTTGTAAAATAAGGTTCTCCAGTCAATAACTGCAAAAAGCTCATTCATTTTGATGTAATCTCCTTTCGGATAGTTCTTCCTCATGTCCTCAGTGCCTCTACTCTCAGGAAGAATATCTTCAATGATATACTCCATCAACAACACACAGTGGTCACTCTTTCCAATTGGTGGTTCATACTCAATATTTTCAATATCCAACACATTATCTGTGAACACTAGATCAAGTAGTGATGGCTCATCCCCACCCCTGGCCCTTGTTGGTTCCATTACATGTTGGTGTAGGAAATTCCCTTGTACGCAATCTAGGAATCTTGCCCCGAATGAGTCCTCACCACTGTGTGGGTCAAGATTTATCCAATCTATCTCTTTATGATTAAAGTCTCCCATAATCAAAATCCTACATTTTTTTTCCCGTGCCATGTTAACAACTGAGTTTATGACTTCAATAGTACCTATATGACTTTCCTCATAAACTTCAAGCCTATTTTGGTTCCTTGGTGGGTTGTATACAACAGTTATTATAATGCTCTCTGACCCAGTATTTATGCGAACAACAAGAAATTCCCTGAACTCACTTTCTATAGCCAAGTTTATTTCTTCAACTTGAATCCTCTCACTTATGAGCAGTGCTATCCCTCCACCAGTCCTCTCAGATCTTTCAACCCTTAGTATTCTGAAGCCCTTAGGAAAAACTGTGACACTGTTTATGTCCTCACTCAACTTAGTCTCTGTAATTGCTACTATATCTGCCTTACTGTTGTGAATCCTATCTTTTAATTCTACTGCCTTACCAGCTAATCCATCAGCATTTGTGTGTGTGTGTGTGTGTGTGTGTATGTGAGTATGTAATTACCTAATTATGCTTATGGAAAATAACCCTATGCTTGTAACTCCCTGTCACCTGGTCGGTGTGTGTTTGTGATCGGTTTAGCATCACGGACTCGCTTTGCTACTAAGGGCCCAGACGGTGCCTTCTTGCAAAGGACTTTGGTGTTGGTAAGTGTGACCATTACCCTGAGTGAATGCCCTTTCTAGCCTCAGTCTGTGGCAGGCTGCAAACCCTCAACTTGATGAGTCAAAGTTGCAAACTCTACCAATACGATGGCCACTTATCATCTATGTTCTTGACCAGCTAGCAGGGTGAGTGGTGAATTTTCTCTCCATTCTTGTTTTTACTATATAACAAGCTATCTAGCCACTGAATGTCATGGCAGCAAACAGTAAATTTAGTACTAAAATGACGAAGGCATGTGATGGAAAGGGAGATGTTGTTGAGTTGTTAAAGAAGGTGGAATTAATGGCAAATTGGACGGATATTAAATATTTGGCCAGCTTTATACATTTGTTTCAGGAAGGGATGCATTAGCCCTCTATCTGGAGATGAGCAAAAGGGATCAATTAGGTGTTGATAAGATCAAGAGTAGCTTGAAAGAAGCTTTAGCAAAATGTATGCTTGATCCTTTTGGGAGGTTTAAAAGGGTGTGGTGGTTAGGGAAACAAGTAGATGTACTTGCTAATGAAATGAGGAAATTATCTGAGTTAGCTGGGTGGGCTGGAAAAGGCTTGGAGAGAGCTGTAAAGTTAGGGTTTGTAGCTGGACTCCCGGATTGAATATCAAGGGAATTACAACAGACAAAGAATTCTGCATTAGTGATTATGGATAATTTACTAGCTAGAGCTAGAGTCTTGACATCAGAAGGAGGTAAAGAGGTGGTGGCAGTAACTAGTAAAGGATGTAGTGCAGTAGAAAATCAGCAGACCCTGCAACATCAGCATGATATGCTGAGTGACAGAAAGGAGAGACACATGGCTTCAGGGACCAATGCTTCATGTGTGGAGGTCCACTCATGGCAAGAGAGTGCAAGGAACCAAAACCAGACATCATCTGCTACTGATGTTGAAAATTGGGGCATATGAGTAAGCACATATAGCTAACCAGTGTAATCAGGGAAATGATCAAGGGGTGGCTATTGCATTTCCAAGAATTTTATTGATGGTGGAGATTTTGGTAGGTGGAAAAGGGCCAAGAGCATTAGTGGATTCGGCCAATTCAACCACTGTGATGGCCGCCTGCTTATCAGTAAAGTTTTAGTAGGGAGAGGAAAGGAGTTTGATGGCTGTTAAGGTAAGAGTAATTAGATGTTAGGGTACCTGAGAAGTTGAGTTGATAGTATAGGCACTCCAATTACAATTTTGGGCTCTTTTTCTTAATACAATTATTGATGGCATTGAGGTAGTACTGGGGATGGATGTGATCAGTCAATTTGGTGGAGTGACATTTATGAATGGAAGAGTGAAGTTTGGGAGGTGTGAAGTCTGTTTAAGAATTGAGAGGGAGGAGGCTCAAGGCATATTGGCAGTGGGAAAAGATAGTGGAATTGGCAATCCAACTGAGGCTGTTGAAACAAACTTTCCCAGGGTGGAAGAGGACTGTCTTGGTAAGTGGGACTATTGGGGAGGAGCACACCCGTTCACTTTGCCTAGTCAAAGAGGAAATTGAGTTACATAAAAATGTGGTACAGAAAGGTATCGAGAAAGCTGCTTCATCGTTAAAGATTTAGAACAAGGATTTTGTTGAGACATATTATGGTAAGAAGTGGGTATTAGAGTGGTTTCTGTAAAGGAACTTGTCAGTGTCGAAAAACCGTATTGGTTGTTATAAGTATACTGTATGAGAGGACATATATATTCCCTTTCTTCTGCTGCTGCTCTCCAAACTCCACTAACTTCGTGTCTTTCTTTGAAAATCTGTCCTCTTGCCATGAGTCCTTGCAATCTTCTCACTCACATGCTAAGTTCTCTATATTAGGGAGTTCAGTGTACACCACAGTGAATGGGTTAATTTTTCTAACACTGATGTGGGAGTAAGTGAGGCCCTTGCTTTCTCTATTACTCATGATCTGGAGAAGATTATCAAACATCCTACTCATGTTCCTGATCGACACAAACATACACCCAACACTTTTGACCTATTTCTTACTTTAAATCCTTCAAACTACTTGTGTTTGGAGCTTTCCCCTCTTGGTAAATCTGATCACTCTTTGATCTCAATCTCTTCCATTTTTGCTCTCCATCCATCAATTCCTCCTACTCAGCGCTGCCTTTTGAACTCTGAGCATACCCAACATGAAGATTTGCATAATTTCCTATTTGACTTCCAGTGGGATGACTACTGTTTTCAGTCCCGCAAGCCTGATCAGGTACCCCTAAAAGTTGCCGAGATAATAACCTCAAAAATGGAGGCATTCATTCCCTCCTCTATGAAAATTTTTCTCCCCCTAATCATTGGTTTAACCATGCATGCTCCATGGCAGTTCAGGTCAAGGATCGGGCACGCTGGTTGTACCAAGCCACTCTTCTGATTTAACTCGCTCCACTCTTATTGCAGCTAGGAATTGCTGTACTGCTCAGATTCGAAGATCTAAAGCTTTCTTTATATTTAGTAAAGTTAATGACCTTAACTCCTCTCCCACTAATAAATCTTTCTGGTCCTTAGCCAAGACCCTCTCCAAAAACTTCTGTAACTCAAGCTTTCCCACTCTCATCCGTTCCAGTGGTTCTGTTGCTTGCTGTCCCACTGACAAAGCCACTCTCTTTGGCTCTCATTTTTCTGCCAAATCTTCCTTTAGCGATTCTAGTGCACCTGTCCCTCGTTCTTTACCCCTATCTAAACCTATTTTCTCCCTTATTCTTTCTTCACGCAAAGTTCATAAGGTTCTTTGCTCACTAAAGACAAACAAAGCATCTGGTCCCGATGGTATCCCTGCAAGGTTCCTTAAACTGGCTCCCATGCTTTGCCATCTTTTCCCCCTCATTCTGTCAACTAGTATCTATCCTTCATCTTGTAAGTATGCTCTAGTGCAACCTGTTCCTAAGAAGGGTGACCTCTCTATTCTTTCAAACTACCGACCTATTGTCCTAACCTCATCTATCGCTAAAGCTTTCGAAACTTTTCTCAATTCTTACTTCTTGGAATGTCTTGAATCTAACTCATTTATCTCCAATCACCAGTACAGCTTCTGCAAGACAAGATCAACTGGCTACCTCTTGTCCTATCTTAATCAAGTATGGTCATTGACCTTGCTATCTCTAAGGCTTTTGACAGTGTCTGGCACATGGCTCTGTTGGCCAAACTCCCTTCTAATGGCTTTACCCCTTCTCTTTGTTCTCTGATTTCCAGTTTTCATTCTGACCATTTTATATATGTTGTTGTTGAGAGTACAACATCTAGCCCACTCCCTCTTACTAGTGGGGTTCCACAGGGCTCTGTTCTTTCACCTACTCTGTTCCTTCTCTTTATCACTTATCTGCTTCAGTCCCAATCCTCCTCTCTTCTTCACGCCTCTGCCGATGATTCCACCCTGCATTTTTTCTGGAAGTTTTTTCACAATCTTCATCTGCTACTTGTAATCAGTCTCGTATCACTCTTTCTTCTACTTTCAACTCTGAATTGCAGAGAGTATCTGAGTGGGGCACCCAAAAGTTAGGTAAATGTAATGCCTCCAAGACAGTTTCTGGCTGTCTATACCCCTATTGTTTACAAAACTAGCGAAATTTATCCTCTTAATTCTATTAAATATTAGGAATCACGATAGCCTCTAGCTTGTCTTGGAAGAATCACATGATCCAAATTTCTAAATCTGCATCCAAATAATTGGGGGTTCTATTTCGTTTTCATCATTACTTTTCCTCTTTACACTTACTTAAAATCTATAAAGGTCTTTTCTATCCCTATTTAGACTACTGCTCACAGATCTGGGGTACTTCTTCATATACTTACCTCCTTGATAGGGTTGGATCTATGTCAGTCAGACTCATTAAAGTCCTTTCTCTTACTTTTAAGGATCATTCCTATCTCTTTTCTATCACCACTACTTCCATCGTTGCTCTGATGAGTTGGCGAGTTGCATCCCTCCCCCACTGCCGAGGCCACATAACACTCTCCAAGCAGCCTTGTCTCACAGGTACTGTGTAGAGATATGTAGCTTGCTGATTGGATGGTGCAGCGACTGCTTCTTCCCATCCACCTCCAGACTCTGGAACTCTCTTCCCCCTTCTGTCTAACCTAATTCTTATAACCTATCTTCCTTCAAAAAACGGATCTATCGTCATCTCAGGACCAAATCCTACCATATCTCTAGGTCCTCAGTACTTCGACTATTCTTTCAGCATGTCCTCTTCCTATTGTGTACCATTACCTCATCTCTGCCTTGTCCTTTACCTTTTAATTTACCTTTGTCTTAATGTTTTCTTTATGCCCGAACCTTTATTGATGAGGAAAATTTTTCCCTGTCTCGATGTCACACTCAAGAAATAATATATCAAAGGTGGATGCTGTGTTGAAAGGAGTTGATTTAGCTTTAAAGTGGGATGTGTGAAAAGATAATATAAGATCTGATTCAGGTACTGTGTTGGGCTAGGTCAAGTCTCTTTTGACTGCTGAGAGTAGAGTTCATACAAAGGGAGCTGTAGAGATCATTGTAAAGCAGTGCCTTGGAATGTTAAGGGAATTGATCAATGAGTTTGGGTTGTAAATGAGTTTGGTCTTTGCACCACCAGGACAGAATAAGGCAGATGTCCTGACCAGAGCAACGAAGGCTTGGCTTGGTATACCCGAGAAGAGGTAAGAAGATAAGGCTGAGATATATTGTATGGGATCTCCAAATTTGGAAGAGTTGCATCAAATGCACCACATGGGAGGTTGACAGGAAACTGTTTGTGGTTATAATATTGATCATATACTGACAACCAAAGAAATTGGCAAGTGGTAAGAAGTTACATCCAGTGTCAATCAATAGCCTTAGCACACCAAAACCACAAAAGATGGGGGGAAATAGAGTGGAGAATGATTGGAAAAGATTGGTTATTGATGTGACTTATTATCAGCAAGGGGAGTATTTTTGTATGGTAGATTGTGGTCCTGGTCGATTTGCAATCTGGAGTTAGTCGAGGACATAGACTGAGGAGGAGATTGCGACTTGTTGAACAAGGTCTTTCTAGAAAGGGTCCAGTTGATGAGGTATTGATGTATAACATCATTTTTTCTGGTCACAGACTATGAAGGACATGTTGGATAAATGGAATATAAGTCCCTTCTTCAGAGCAGCTTAGCAACCTAGTGGAAATGGAATTTATCAGTGAAAACATTGGATCAATAAGGCAATAGCAAATAGCTCTTGCAACAGCTGCAGATGCAGTATTTTGGTATAATGTGTCGCCTAGGTTGGGACAAGATGAGAAAACAATTCCTCAAAATGCAGTATTGCAATATTAGTGATGACATCCAAGTGTAGTGCCAATTGTTGTTGAAAAGGAGGAGGAAGGGGTTATGTCTATGCAAATGGGAGACAAGGTTTGGGTGAAGCCCCCTGATGGAAAGTGCACATCTCAGTGTAGAAGAGAAATTGTGCCAGATGTGCATTCCCAAAATAATATTTCTTTCAGTTGAATGCCAAGATACATCTTGGATCTGCAGGTGGTGGTGGAAAGTGAAGAGAGCAAGGTAGAAGAAGATGATGAAGTACCACTACACTGATTGAGCGAGAGGGACAGGTGCCAGAGTGGATGAGAGATTATGTCGACGGAGATTTTAATGATTAAATTAGACTAATCTAGGGTCAAGGGAATCTGGTGTAAATTATTCAGTTATTGTTAGATATAAGTTATTGCCTGCGTTTTTGGTTTTTTAATGTTTTTATTTTTATCACCGAGTTTTGAGCAGTATAATCCGTATTGCTCTGATTAGATTAGTCATTCTGTTTGCTCAGTTTATAAGGTAGATTAGGGACCATGAGTGGTGTTTTGTGGCGTGGTAATAGGAATGTCTGGAGTAGTGCTTAGAGAGTTGTGCGTCAAGGCGTTAGAGGCAAGAAAAAGAAACAGAGGAGATAGGTTTAACTACTTCCTTACTAAGCAAATTCCAGTTATCAACCATTCTTTAACTAAACACTTACTTCCTTATATCCTGTAAAGAAGCTTTCTGAAAAAGCTTCACATTATGGCTTCTGGTTTTAGAGCCACCCATATAAAAACATTACTCCCTGTCTGCTCAGTTAAAGCCATGAAAGAATTAAAAAACCCTCTACATATCCCCCATCATTCTTTTAGCTTCAAGTGATAGCAAGTCTAATTCACTCAGCCTCTCTTCCTAACTGAGATTTCATCTCTGACACCAGCTTCACATCAAGTTTTGAACTTTTTCAGTTCATTTAAATGCTTTTTCAAGTGCGGATTCCAAAAAGGTGCTGCATATGCACATTTTTGCCTCACTTAAGTTGCATAAAGAATTCTGAACATATTTTTGTTTAAAGAAAAGATTTTCAGGAGCTGAATATCGAACGTGAAGGCATTACAAAATCCTTTGCAGATGCAGTAAAGTAAAGCATGACAGTAAAAAAGGCAGTGAAGGGGCACTGGAAAATATAAAAAACGGTTGACTACTAATAAACAGTAATAGAAAAATAATAGATGTTGCGACTGAAAGGGTTAAGCTACTGTTCAAACAGGCACTCGATAAAGAGAAGTCATTGATAATATTAGGCATAAGTGAAACCCAGGAGTCAACATGGCTGGGGAGACTTGAACATAATGAAGCTATGGTTTTAGAGTTGATAAGGAAGCTTGGTGTAGTATGTGGTCCAGAAAATATTGTAATCATTCATCGAATTTGTATATATTCTAAGAAGGAAAAGGCAAGAATAATAAGAGTAACCTTTGAGAGAGGGAACACATGTAGAGAAGTATTAATGAGGGCAAAGAAAGCTAATAAAACTTGAAGAATCCAGAACAGTATTCATTAGACCATATAGAACACAGGAAGACATGGAAAGGATCAAAAGCTTGTTGCAAGAACCTAGAAGATTAAATGTGGGAAAAAATGAAGAATAGAAGAAAATGTTTTGCTTCAGAGTTCTTCAAGCCTGAGGGGATATAAAGAAGATACTGCTAGGAGATAAGGGATGCAGCCTCATTAACACTGTTGTACACAAATGCTGATGGAATAGCTGCAGAGGAATTAAAGGATAGGATTCACAATAGTAAGGCAGATATAGTAACAGTTACAGAGACTAATTTAAGTGAGGACATAGACAGTGTCAAAGTTTTTCCTAAGGACTTCATAATATTAAAGGTTGAAAGATCTGAGAGGAATGGCAGAGGGATAGCATTGCTCATAAGGAAAGGCTTCAGGTTGAAAATATAAACTTTGCTATAGTGAGTTCAAGGAATTTTTTGTTGTTCGCATAAATACCGGGTCAAAGAGCAATATAATAGCTGTTGTACTGAAACCACCAAAGAATCATCATAGGTTAGACCAGTAGTTCCCATCCTTTGTTTTTTGGGGGAGGACATGCCTCACCTAAGCATCTCTATAATCTTGATCCCCCCCATGACATGTAATTCTTATTATTCAAAAAGTAAACTCCTATTCATGTGGAGGAAGCCCAAAAGAGAAATAAAAGAACGAAAGGACTGTTGAAGTCATGTGAAGACAAAGTATCGAAGGTCAAATTGTCGAGGGTCAGTATGTCGAAGGTCAAAGTGTCGAAAGGTCAAAGTGTCGAAAAAACAAAGTGCCTAAGAGAGACAATTAAGCATCTAGTTTACTATATGATTTGAAAGACAAACAACTTAACTAGTAAACCATCTATGTTAGTTATCTAAGAACTCACCAAATGTTTACATTAACCAGTTCATTTCCTTCGAGGTTTAAACTCTATAATTCACTTCTAAAGAATTTTTCATAATGGAAATTATCAAGACTCAAATGGGAGGAAGTAACTGCTACACGACAGCTACGCATACATCATCTACAAAGTGATAGGTGAACGAATTTATTGGAAATGTGAAATACGACATTTTTATAACGGCAGAGCAATAACTCAAGACGAAAGCATTTGCAAAAAGTAAAGAGCATGCCAATCAGCCTGACAGTGTGCATATTGATGCCCTAAAAGTGTAGATAAAATTAAAGACAAGTCTCAACACTGTAGAAATCCTTTCGTCTATAATAAGGGTGTGCAGACAAAATGCCGATGGGCATAAGTTCGATGGATATAATGTCAGGTTAGGTTAGGTTAGGTTCGAACTATCATTTTAACCTGCATTATTATGAATGAATGAAAGAGTAATAAGGATAAATAACTAAATGAAAGTCGTATCCATCGACATTATGTCCGTCGACATTATGTCCATCGGCATTTTGTCCTACAACCATATATATATGGAGCAGTAGGAGGAGTTGGCAGTTGTGAAGCGACACAGGTTGCAGAAGAGCTGGGAGGATGGGCTGTGGCACTCCAGCAGTGCCATCTGAACGGTCGCTAGTTCCCTCGTCATTGCCCATAGAGCAAAGTAATCCCCTTATTGTTTTCTTTCTTTGATGTCAGCTACCCCCCAATTAAAGGGGGAAACAGCCAAGTTATATATATATATATATATATATATATATATATATATATATATATATATATATATATATATATATATATATATATATATATATATATATATATATATATATATATATATATATAACTTGACTGTTTCCCCCTTTAATTGGGGGGTAGCCGACATCAAGAAAGGAAAACAATAAGGGGATTACTTTGCTATATGGACAATGACGCGGGAGCTAGCGACCGTTCAGATGGCACTGCTGGAGTGCCACAGCCCATCCTCCCAGCTCCTCCACAACCTGTGTCGCTTCACAACTGCCAACTCCTCCTACTGCCCCTACCACAGGGCTACCTCTGTAAGATGCAGCCCCGTGGCAAAAGCAGATGCCCATCAGAGCTGCGTCACAATCGCTCGCCACTCATTCCTATTCCTAGCACGCTCGCTTGCTTCCCTCACATCCATCCTCCTATCATTCAGGGCTCTCCTTACTCCATCTATCCATCCAAACCTAGGCCTCCCTCTAGCATTTCTCCCATCATCTCTCGCATTCATCACCTTTCTCAGCAGTCTTTCATCATCCATCCTCTCCACATGGCCAAACCATCTCAGAACATTCATATCTACTCTGCCTGCAATTTCTCTCCTCACACCCGTTCTTGCTCTCACCACTTCATTCCTAACCCTATCCAACCGAGATACACCAATCATACTCCTCATGCATTTCATCTCAAACACATTTAGTTTCCGTCTCTCACTTACTTTCATACCCCATAACTCTGATCCATACATCACAGTTGGCACAACCACTTTCTCATACAAAACTTTCTTAACATTCATTTCCAACCCTCTATTTTTCATCACTCCTTTCAACGCACCCAACACTTTACATCCTTCATTCACTCTGTGACACACATCTGCTTCCACTCCACCATTTGCAGCTATAAACAAGCCTAAATACTTAAACTGATCAATTTCCTCAAGTGTCTCTCCAGTCAACATAACATTCAATCTAGCACCATCCTCATTTCTTGTACATCTCATAACCTTACTCTTTCCCACATTCACTTGCAACTTCCTTCTCTCATACACCATTCCAAATTCTGACACTAACTGACACAGCTTTTCCTCTGAAGCTGCCACCACCACAGTATCATCTGCAAACAGCAATTGATTCAGCTCCCACTCGTTATCATCCCCATCTACCATTCTCAAACCTCGACCATGCACTCGCTCATTCACCTCTCTTACAACTCCATCAATATACAAATTGAACAGCCATGGTGACATCACATATCCCTGTCTCAGTCCCACACTCACTGGAAACCACTCACTCACTTCATTCCCTACCCTAACACAAGCTCTACTCCCTTCATACAAGCTCTTCACTGCATGTAACAATTTACCATTAATTCCATATAATCTCAAAACATTCCACATTGCCTCTCTATTAACTCTATCATACGCTTTCTCCAGACCCAAAAATGCAAAATACACATCCTTACCCTTTGCTAAATATTCCTCACATAACTGCCTAACTATAAAAGTCTGATCTATACAACCTCTACCTCTCCTAAAACCACTCTGCACTTCCGCGATCACATTTTCTGTCTTATCCCTAATCCTATTAACCAGTATCCTACCATACACTTGTCCCAATACACTCAACAAACTTATACCCTTAAAATTACTGCATTCATACATATCTTCCTTACCTTTGTATAGGGGCACTATACAAGCAATCACCCATTCCACTGGCACCTTTGACAACATAAAGCATATATTAAAAACTCTCACTAACCATTCCAATGCAGTCACACCCCCTTCTTTCAACATCTCCGCTCTCACACCATCCATTCCATATGCTTTACCTGTTTTCACATCATACAAGGTCCTTTTCACCTCCTCTCTTGTAATCTCTCTCTCATTTTCATCTCCCATTACTGGCACTTGAACACCCCCCAACTGCCACTATAGCTGCCTCTTTATCTTCCTCAACATTCAGCAAGCACTCAAAATATTCTGCCCATCTTTTCCTTGCATCGTTCCCTCTTAACATCTGTCCATTCACATCTTTCACTGTCTCTTCCATCCTCGATCTGCCCTTCCTTACTCTCTTCACTTCTTTCCAAAACTTGTTTTTATTCTCCTCATATGACCTACTAAAATCCTGTCCCCACCTAACATTTGCCAACCTCTTCTCTTCCTCTACCTTCCGCTTGGTTTCCACATTTTTCTCCCTATATCTTTCATACTTCTCCCTACTTTTACACTGCAGCCATTCTTCAAATGCCCTCTTTTTCTCTTCCACCTTCATTTTCACCCCTTCATTCCACCACTCGCTACCCCTCCTCATGCCACTTCCAACAAACCTCCTTCCACACATATCACTTGCATGTCCCACAAAACCTTCTTTCATCAACCCCCATTCCTCCTCTAACTCCCCAACTTCTCTTTCTTTCACCCTGTCATATGCCACTCTCAACCTCTCCTGATATTCCTGGCTCTTTTCTGGCTTTTTCAACTCTTCCACCTTCACTATTTCCCTTCTACATCCCCCCACTCTATTTCCCCACTCTTTTGCTACTACCAATTTTGCTTCAACCAAAAAATGATCAGACATCCCAGCAGCCACACCCCTAAATGCATGCACATCTTTCACTCTACCAATCATGCCCTTTGCTACCAACACATAATCCATCAATGCTCTTTCTTTCACTCTTCCATTTGCCACTCTCTTCCATGTATACTTATTTATTAACTTCTTCTTGAAAAAACTATTACCTATCACCAACTCTTGCTCCACACACATATCTAGCAGTCTCTCGCCACTCTCATTCCCACCTGGTACCCCATACTTTCCTACAACACCTTCTACCTCTCCATCACCCACTCTGGCATTCAAGTCACCCAACACAACTACATAGTTCCTTCTACTCACACCATCCACACACCTAGTTAACTCATTCCAGAATTCATCCCACTCTTCCTCACTGCTCTCACATCCTGGCCCATACGCACTAACAAAAGCCCAACATTCACTACCTATCCTAGTCCTAACCCACATCAGCCTAGATGACACTTCTTTCCATTCCAATACCTTATTTACCATCCATTCACTCAGCAATAATGCCACACCTTCTCTCGCTCTCCCCCTTTCAACCCCCGACACCCTACCCGTCACATCACCAAATGCCACTTCTCCTTTTCCTTTCATCTTTGTCTCACAATGCCAATACATCCATTCTCCTCTTACCAAACGTATATCCAATCTCACATCTTTTGCTCTCTATCGTACTATAACTACACACATTTAGACACCCCAAGACTAGAGGTTGGGGAGAAGTTATTCTCCCCTCTACTCCCCTTCTTCTTTGACGTCTCTCAGGAGGTTAATACAAGGGGGGGATTCCTAGTCCCCCCCGCCCCGTCCACTTTTAGTCGCCTCTTACGACACGCAGGGAATACGTTGGGGCTATTCTTTGATGCTGTGCCTGCCACCACAGGTGGGCATATATATATATATATATATATATATATATATATATATATATATATATATATATATATATATATATATATATATATATATATATATATATATATATATATATATATATATATATATATATATATATATATATATATATATCCATCCATATACCAAAGCCATATTCCTCCCTATAAGGAGGGTGGCCGAGTCAAAGATAATACTTTGACTTTTTGTGGGAATTAAATACACACGAGGGGATTCCCAGCCCTCTCGCTCCGCCCCATTTAGTCGACTTCTACGACACGCAGGGGAACACGGAGGAAGTATTCTTACCCCCCTCCCTCAGGGGGTATATATATATATATATATATATATATATATATATATATATATATATATATATATATATATATATATATATATATATATATATATATATATATATATATATATATATATATATATGAATAATTTTTTCCCCGACCATATATATATATATATATATATATATATATATATATATATATATATATATATATATATATATATATATATATATATATATATATATATATATATATATATATATATATATATATATATATATATATATATATATACCTATATATATATATATATATATATATATGAATAATTTTTCCCCGACCATATATATATATATATATATATATATATATATATATATATATATATATATATATATATATATATATATTATATATATATATATATATATATATATATACCCCCTGAGGAAGGAGATTAAAAATACTTCCTCCGTGTTCCCCTGTGTCTCATATAAATCGACTAAATGGGGCAGAGTGGAGGGACTGCGAACCCCCTCTGTATTTTTACTTCCCACGAGTAGCCAAGAGATGTGGTATTTTGGCAGGCGAGATCCAGCCAGAACCCTAATAACTGGGTCTCTGAATTTGCGTGGTTGCGGTGTAAATGAAAGTAAAAGGGAGGTGATAGGGAGAGTATTTGTGGAGAAAAAGATAGATGTACTTGCACTGAGCTAAACTAAGTTAAAAGGGAATGGTGAGGTGACATTTGTGAGTGTGGTAGGTAGGGTGTATGGAGTTGAGAGAGGGAGAGGAAGAGAGGGAGTGGCTCTGTTAGTAAGTGAAGAGATGAATAAGTGTGTGATGGAATGGAAGCAGGCATCCTATCTAATAAAAGTGGACAAAAATGAGGTTGGGATGTGAGGTTTGGGCGTTTGTGAGTGCAATTGACCCTGTCAGTTATAGAAGTGAGGAAGAAAGAGAAAAACTTTGGATGAAATTGAACGAGTGTGTGCAAGACTTGGAAATGAATGTGAGTGTGCTGTTGATGGGAGATTTGAATGCTGGATGGTGTAATTTGGAAGTATGTAGTACTTGGTGGGAATTACAGTGGAGAGAAAATTATAGAAATGTGTATTGAGAGAGAGATGTTGATTGCCAACATTTTATTTAAAAAGAAGGATGTGCACAAGTATACATGGGTCAGAGTTGATAATGGAAGAGTAGGTGACCGAGAATTAATGGATAATATTGTGGTGAACAAGAGGGTGTTTGGAAGAGTATTGGATGTGAATGTACTGAGAGGAGCTAGTGGTGGCATATCTGATCATTATTTAGTGGAAAGTAGAGTGAGAGTGGGAGAAAAGTGGAGAAAGAGGAGAAATGAGAGAGGAAGAGAAGTGCTAACAGTTAATGAATTGTATAAGAAAGAGAAAGACTGTAAGTGTAAGGCTAGTCTGAGGAATGTGTGGAATGTAGTAAAAGAGAAAGTGGAGGAGGGAGTGGCAGATGAATGGGGCTCTTTCAAAGAGAAAGTTATCAAGTATGCCGAGGCAATGTGCGGAAGGAGACTAACTGGTGGAAGTATAATTAATAGCAGTGAATGGTGAAATGAGAGGTGAGTGCAGTAGTGGCAGATAAGAAGCAAGCTTATGAGGTATGGTTGCAGGTAGGTAATGTGGAGGCATAAGAAAGATATTGTGCAAAGACGAAGTTAGCGAAGCATGTGATGAGGGAGTCAAAGAGAGAAGCGTATGTAAGGTGGAGCAGAAGTTTGTCTGAGGAATAAAAAGATGTTTTGGAAGGAAGTGAAAAGAGTGAAAATGGTGAGTTTGGTAGGGAGGAGAGGATGAAAGGAGCAGATGGCCAATTGCTCTTAGATGCAATAAAGGTGAGAGAGGTATGGACTGAATATTTCAAGAACTTGCTACATAAGGAAGATGATAGATAGGTAGAGATTGTGGTTGTGTGCAATGAATGGAGAATGCCAATGTTATGTGATGAGCATGATAGAGACATTACAAAAGAGGAGGTACATTTGGCATCGACAGGAATGAAAGCAGGTAAGGCACCTGGAATAGATGGGTGTCATGCTGAATGCTTGCAAAAGGTGGGGAGGCATTAGTAGAATGGGTGGTTAGGTTGTTGAATGTAAGTTTCAGAAAAGAAGGGTCCCAGTTAAGAGGAGGAGTGCATGTGTAGTTCCACTTTTCAACGGGAAAGGAGATAGGTATGAGTGTAGTAGTTTTAGAGGAGTTAGTTTGTTGAGTGTCGTTGGTAAGGTATCTGGAAGAGTGTTAATCGAGAAAATTAGGAAAAGTACTGAGAGATTGATTTGGGAAGAACAGTGTGGATTCATGAAAGGAAGAGGGTGTGGGATCAGGAGTTTGTAGTAAGACAGGTATGTGAGAAGGTTTTAGAGAAAGGTAGGAACACTTTTTGGCCTTTCATTGACTTAGAAAAAGGGCATGGCAAAGTAGATAGAGAGGATTTGTGGAGTGTGTTGTGACTGTTTGGAATAAATGGAAGTTTGTTGAATGTGGTGAAGAGTGTTTACATGAATGATAGAGCATGTGTAAGAGTTGGGAATGGTATGAGTAATTGGTTTGAGGTGAATGTAGGGTTACATCAAGGTTGTGTAATGTTGTCATGGTTGTTTAATATGTATATGGATGGAGTGGTAGGGGAAGTAATTGAAAGAGTATTTGGCAGAGGCTTGGAACTAGTGGGTGTTGATGGAATGTTGTGGAAATTGAATCAGTTGCTATTTGCGGATGATACTGTACTGGTGGCTGATACTGAGAATGAATTGAATCATTTGGTGACTGAGTTTATTACTGGGTGTGAAAGAAGGAAGTTGCAGATGAATATTGGTAAAAGTAAAATCATGAGATGCATGAGGAGTGTTAATGCTGGCAGATTGCATGTAGGAGTGAATGGGGAGTTACTTGAAGAAGTTGAGAGTTTTAAGTATCTGGGGTAGCATGTATCAAGAACTGGACAAGTGGATGTAGAGGCAAATCACAGAGTCAAAGAAGCAAGTTGATGTCTAGGTGGGTTGAAAAGTGCAATGAAAAATAGATATTTGGGAATGAATGCAAAGAGAAGAGTATATGAAGGTGTGATTGTACTACAGCATTTTATGGAGCAGAGACTTGGAATGCAAGAAAGGATGAAAGAAACAAGTTGAATGTAAAAGAGATGATGTGTATGAGAAGTATGGCTGGTGTATCTAGAATAGATAGAGTAAGATATGAGGATATCAGGCAGAGAACGGGTGTTGGAATGAAGCTGTCGGATAGGCTAGACCAGGAGTGTTAAGTTGGTTTGGACACATGGAAAGGATGAGTAATAAATAGTGAAGAGAGTGTGGAGTGCAAAAGTAATTGGAGTTAGGCCAAGAGGCAGACCTAGAATGAGATGGATGGATGGCGTGAAAAAAACACTGAATGCACGTGGAATGTCAGTGGAACAGGGAAGAGTGCATACAAGAGAGAGGAATGAGTAGGGGAAGAATGTGCATAGATGACGCAGGCCAAAGGGAATTCTCGCACCTGCTAGCTCAGTAAACTGTGATGGACGGGTGTGAAGGGAATTGCTATGTGATGAAGGGGGTAAACTGGCTGCCACTGTCGGGCTCCATTGTAGAATATCCTTGCCCGCCTACCTTATGGATGACTTAAGCAAGGTGGAAGGGGAGGAAATGCGGCAACCTTTTATCCAGAAGGAGCTGAGAGGAGTGGTTTAGGTATGTGTGGATTGTGGTGAATGCGCATTTCTTTGTTTAGGCACCCCCCTTGCAAGGGGGAATGAGGCATATATATATATATATATATATATATATATATATATATATATATATATATATATATATATATATATATATATATATATATATATATATATATATATATATATATATATATATATATATATATATATATATATATATATATATATATATATATATATATATATAGTGTGTGATTACCTAATTGTGATTACCTAATTGTGTTTACGGGAAAGAGCCCAAAGCTCGTATCTTCCCGTCTCCTCATCGGTTCCATTTTATACTTTGTGATACTTATCATACCTGTCCTTAAAACTATGGATTGAGATAGCATTAACTACCTCCTCGCTTAGCGAATTCCAATTTTCAACTACTCTTACACTGAAAAAGTATTTCCTTACATCCTGCGAAGAAGTTTTCTTACCAAGCTTCAAATTATGACCTCTAGTTCTAGAGCCAGCCATATCAAAATATCGATCCCTATCCAGTCTATCATAACCATGAAGGAATTTAAAGACTGTCACCATATCCCCCCCTCACTCTTCTAGCTTCGAGTGATGGTAAGTCTAATTCTCTCAGCCTCTCATCATAACTGAGATTGCGTATTTCTGGCACCAGTTTCGTGGCATGTCTTTGAACTTTTTCAAGCTTAGCTATGTGCTTTTTCAAGTGCGGATTCCAAAAGGGGGCTGCATATTCGAGTTTTGGCCTCACATAGGTTACATAAATATTTCTGAACATTTCCTTGTCCATGTGCCTGAAGGCTACCCTTACATTTGATAAGAATGCATATGCTGCCCTTACTATGCCATTTATATGTATTTCTGGAGACAAATCTGCCAGTATGTTTACTCCTAGATCTCTCATTTTCTGTCTCTTGAAGTTGTACTCCAGCCACCGAGTAGTCAAGCTTGGGCCTTCTTGCACTTGTACCCATTCTCATTACCTTACATTTTGAAGTATTGAATTTCATTAGCCACTTTTCTGACCACTCATGCAGATTATTTAGATCCTCCTGAAGTTCTCTACCATGGTTC
Organism: Halocaridina rubra; assembly: GCA_037179515.1. Lineage (NCBI taxonomy): Eukaryota > Metazoa > Arthropoda > Malacostraca > Decapoda > Atyidae > Halocaridina > Halocaridina rubra. The sequence continues at coordinate 111,353 of JAXCGZ010015156.1, forward strand.
TCGTTTTTTTACTTTCTTCACAATCTTTGCATCATCTGCAAACATATTCATGAATGAATTTACAGACTCTGGTAGGTCATTTACATATACAAGGAACAAAAGTGGCCCTAAAACTGAACCCTGTGGAACTCCACTACTAACTCTTCTCCATTCAGACAATGAGTGTCTTACTCTAACCCTCTGTTCCCTTCCTTCTAAGTAAGTTTTTATCCATTCCAAAACATTTCCACCTATTCTAGCCATTGATTGCAGCTTCCTAATAAGTCTCCCATGTGGAACAGTGTCAAACGCTTTCTGGAAGTCTAGGAATATGCAATCTGCCCAGCCCTCTCTTTCCTGTAAGATTTGGCTTACCTCATCATAAAATTCTAATAAGTTTGTTACTGTTGATCTACCTTCTCTGAAGCCATGTTGCCTCACTGACAAAAAGTTCAAGGATTCCAAGTGAAGAGAGATATGTTTCCTTAGTAGTTTCTCCATAACTTTGCAAACTATGGTGGTCAAGGAAACTGGTCTATAGTTCAGAGCCGTATCCCTCCTTCCCTTTTTGAAGATAGGTATCACATTTGCTTGTTTCCAGCATCTTGGAATCTCCCCCGACTCCAGTGACTCCTTAAATATGATACTTAGTGCCACTGATATTGTGTTTGCGCATTTTTTAAGCACATGAGGGGATATGTCATCAGGACCTGTAGCTTTATGAACATCTAAATCCATCAGCGCTTTGCATACCTCTGTGGCTGTAAGGTTGATATTCTCTAATACCGGCCCTTGAGCTTCTATCACTGCAATCTGAGGGGGTGGGGTATTTTCTACTGTAAATACTGACTGAAACTCCTTGTTCAATTCTTTGCAGATCTCTTCATCCGTCTCAGTGATGCTTCCATCCGCTCTCTTTAGCCTTAAAACCTGTTCTTTTACCTTCAGTTTTCCTCTGATAAAGCTGTAGAAAAACTTGGGATTTTCTTTAGCCTTCCTGGTGATGTCCCTCTCATAGTCTCTCTCTGCCTATCTCCTTTTACTTAGGTAGTCATTTCTTCCTCTTTTGTAGATTTGCCAGGCATTTATGTTTTTTCTCCTCCTATTCCTTTTCCAGCATTTGTCTCTCCACTCCTTAGCTCTTTTACACCCATTATCGAACCATTTCTCTCTGGCATGAATTACACCTACTTTGGTGACAGGTATACAACAATCTACTATCTTCCCATATTTCTCACAAAAGATGTCATACATTTCTTGTACAGATTTGTTGTAAAATAAGGTTCTCTAGTCAATAACTGCAAAAAGCTCATTCATTTTGATGTAATCTCCTTTCCGATAGTTCCTCCTCATGTCCTCAGTGCCTCTACTCTCAGGAAGAATATCTTCAATGATATACTCCATCAACAACACACAGTGGTCACTCTTTCCAATTGGTGGTTCATACTCAATTTTTTCAATATCCAACGCATTAACTGTGAACACTAGATCAAGTAGTGATGGCTCATCCCCACCCCTGGCCCTTGTTGGTTCCATTACATGTTGGTGTAGGAAATTCCCTTGTATGCAATCTAGAAATCTTGCCCCGAATGAGTCCTCACCACTGTGTGGGTCAAGATTTATCCAATCTATCTCTTTATGATTAAAGTCTCCCATAATCAAAATCCTACATTTTTTTTCCTGTGCCATGTTAACAACTGAGTTTATGACTTCAATAGTACCTAAATGACTTTCCTCATAAACTTCAAGCCTATTTTGGTTCCTTGGTGGGTTGTATACAACAGTTATTATAATGCTCTCTGACCCAGTATTTATGCGAGCAACAAGAAATTCCTTGAACTCACTTTCTATAGCCAAGTTTATTTCTTCAACTTGAATCCTTTCACTTATGAGCAGTGCTATCCCTCCACCAGTCCTCTCAGATCTTTCAACCCTTAGTATTCTGAAGCCCTTAGGAAAAACTGTGACACTGTTTATGTCCTCACTCAACTTAGTCTCTGTAATTGCTACAATATCTGCCTTACTGTTGTAAATCCTATCTTTTAATTCTACTGCCTTACCAGCTAATCCATCAGCATTTGTGTATAACAATCTTAATGAGGCCCCATCCCCTGATCTTCTGTCATTATCTTCTTTATCTCCCCTTTGTCTGGAAGAACTCTGTAATGAAAATTTTTCTTCTCTTCTTCATTCCTTCATCATTTAACCTTCTTGCCTCTTGCAACAAGTTTTTTATCTTTCCCATCTCTTCCTGTGTTCTGTATCATCTAATGAACACTTCTTTGAATTCTTGAAGGTCTTTTAGGCTTTTTTTTCTCAACAATATTTCTCTACATGTTTCCCCTCTCTCAAAGGTTACTTTTCTTGGTCTCGGCTTTCCTTCCCTCGAATATTTACCTAGTTAGTGTATGTTTACAATATCCTCAGGACCACATACTACTCCAAACTTTCTTATCAGGTCTACAACCCTAGCTTTATTTTCTTCAAGTCTCCCCTGCCATGTTGGCTCCTGGGATTCGCTTATGCCTGAGATTACCACTGTCTTCTCCTTATCAAGTGCCTGTCTGATGAGTGGGTTTGCCCTTTCCATCACAACGTCTTTCATTTTTTCGATTACTGTCTCTTTATAGTCAACTGTTTGTATGTTTTCCAGTGCCACCACCTTTACAGCCTCTTTACTGCCACATTCCCCTTTAGTGTGTGTGTGTATGTGTGTGTGTGTGATTACCTAATTGTGATTACCTAATTGTGTTTACGGGAAAGAGCCCAAAGCTCGTATCTTCCCGTCTCCTTATCGGTTCCATTTTATACTTAGTGATACTTATCATACCTGTCCTTAAAACTATGGATTGAGATAGCATTAACTACCTCCTCGCTTAGCGAATTCCAATTTTCAACTACTCTTACACTGAAAAAGTATTTCCTTACATCCTGCAAAGAAGTTTTCTTACCAAGCTTCAAACTATGACCTCTAGTTCTAGAGCCAGCCATATCAAAATATCGATCCCTATCCACTCTATCATAACCATGAAGGAATTTAAAGACTGTCACCATATCCCCCCTCACTCTTCTAGCTTTGAGTGATGGTAAGTCTAATTCCCTCAGCCTCTCATCATAACTGAGATTGCATATTTCTGGCACCAGTTTCGTGGCATGTCTTTGAACTTTTTCAAGCTTAGCTATGTGCTTTTTCAAGTGCGGATTCCAAAAGGGGCCTGCATATTCGAGTTTTGGCCTCACATAGGTTACACAAATATTTCTGAACATTTCCTTGTCCATGTGCCTGAAGGTTACCCTTACATTTGATAAGAATGCATATGCTGCCCTTACTATGCCATTTATATGTATTTCTGGAGACAAATCTGCCAGTGTGTTTACTCGTAGATCTCTTTCATTTTCTGTCTCTTGAAGTTGTACTCCAGCCACCGAGTAGTCAAGCTTGGGCCTTCTTGCACTTGTACCCATTCTCATTACCTTACATTTGGAAGTATTGAATTTCATTAGCCACTTTTCTGACCACTCATGCAGATTATTTAGATCCTCCTGAAGTTCTCTACCATTGTTCTCGTTATTTACTTTCTTCACAATCTTTGCATCATCTGCAAACATATTCATGAATGAATTTACAGACTCTGGTAGGTCATTTACATATACAAGGAACAAAAGTGGCCCTAAAACTGAATCCTGTGGAACTCCACTACTAACTCTTCTCCATCCAGACACTGAGTGTCTTACTCTAACCCTCTGTTCCCTTCCTTCTAAGTAAGTTTTTATCCATTCCAAAACATTTCCACCTATTCTAGCCATTGATTGCAGCTTCCTAATAAGTCTCCCATGTGGAACTGTGTCAAACGCTTTCTGGAAGTCTAGGAATATGCAATCTTCCCAGCCCTCTCTTTCCTGTAAGATTTAGCTTACCTTATCATAAAATTCTAATAAGTTTGTTACTGTTGATCTACCTTCTCTGAAGCCATGTTGCCTCACTGACAAAAAGTTCAAGGATTCCAAGTGAAGAGAGATATGTTTCCTTAGTAGTTTCTCCATAACTTTGCAAACTATGGTGGTCAAGGAAACTGGTCTATAGTTCAGAGCCGTATCCCTCCTTCCCTTTTTGAAGATAGGTATCACATTTGCTTGTTTCCAGCATCTTGGAATCTCCCCCGACTCCAGTGACTCCTTAAATATGATACTTAGTGCCACTGTTATTGTGTTTGCGCATTTTTTAAGCACATGAGGGGATATGTCATCAGGACCTGTAGCTTTATGAACATCTAAATCCATCAGCGCTTTGCATACCTCTGTGGCTGTAAGGTTGATGTTCTCTAATGCCAGCCCTTGAGCTTCTATCACTGCAATCTGAGGGGGTGGGGTATTTTCTACTGTAAATACTGACTGAAACTCCTTGTTCAATTCTTTGCAGATCTCTTCATCCATCTCAGTGATGCTTCCATCCGCTCTCTTTAGCCTTAATACCTGTTCTTTTACCTTCAGTTTACCTCTGATAAAGCTGTGGAAAAGCTTGGGATTTTCTTTAGCCTTCCTGGTGATGTCCCTCTCATAGTCTCTCTCTGCCTCTCTCCTTTTACTTAGGTAGTCATTTCTTGCTCTCTTGTAGGTTTGCCAGGCATTTATGTTTTTTCTCCTCCTATACCTTTTCCAGCATTTGTCTCTCCACTCCTTAGCTCTTTTACACCCATTATCGAACCATTTCTCTCTGGCATGAATTACACCTACTTTGGTGACAGGTATGCAGCAATCTACTATCTTCCCATATCTCTCACAAAAGATGTCATACATTTCTTGTACAGATTTGTAGTAAAATAAGGTTCTCCAGTCAATAACTGCAAAAAGCTCATTCATTTTGATGTAATCTCCTTTCGGATAGTTCCTCCTCATGTCCTCAGTGCCTCTACTCTCAGGAAGAATATCTTCAATGATATACTCCATCAACAACAAACAGTGGTCACTCTTTCCAATTGGTGGTTCATACTCAATTTTTTTCAATATCCAACACATTAACTGTGAACACTAGATCAAGTAGTGATGGCTCATCCCCACCCCTGGCCCTTGTTGGTTCCATTACATGTTGGTGTAGGAAATTCCCTTGTACGCAATCTAGGAATCTTGCCCCGAATGAGTCCTCACCACTGTGTGGGTCAAGATTTATCCAATCTATCTCTTTATGATTAAAGTCTCCCATAATCAAAATCCTACATTTTTTTTCCTGTGCCATGTTAACAACTGAGTTTATGACTTCAATAGTACCTATATGACTTTCCTCATAAACTTCAAGCCTATTTTGGTTCCTTGGTGGGTTGTATACAACAGTTATTATAATGCTCTCTGACCCAGTATTTATGCGAGCAACAAGAAATTCCTTGAACTCACTTTCTATAGCCAAGTTTATTTCTTCAACTTGAATCCTTTCACTTATGAGCAGTGCTATCCCTCCACCAGTCCTCTCAGATCTTTCAACCCTTAGTATTCTGATGCCCTTAGGAAAAACTGTGACACTGTTTATGTCCTCACTCAACTTAGTCTCTGTAATTGCTACTATATCTGCCTTACTGTTGTGAATCCTATCTTTTAATTCTACTGCCTTACCAGCTAATCCATAAGGTACCCTCTGCCACAAACAAAAAACGGAGAAAAATGCGTTTTAAGAGTACCTACTTTCAAAATGCCATAACTTTGAAATTATTGGGAAGTTCCATTTTTTTTTTTCAAATGTATCTAAAAGCATCTATGTTAACATAGAAACATTTTTATTTTGAAAACTGTGTGCCATTTTGATGCCAAAAAACTTTAAATATGTTTAACTTTAACCATGCGATACTGTATCACAGCATTTTGTCTAATAATATAGTCACATATTATTATCTAAAAATGCAAAGTAGCACGAGATTGTAGAAGACACACGGTCAGACGTAGACACGCTGAGAAGCAAACTGAGCGTTCAGACATGTTGATTGGTCAAGAAAACATGGGTTGGACCACAGGATTGGATTGCTGATTCCAGACAACATGCGTCCTGCCCTCTTATTGGTCGACCAAGACACGTGAGCGTGGGGAGGTGGAAAATACCTTGTGGACAAATTACGGATGTACATACATATACACACATATTATTATTTATGCATACTGTATATGCACTGTATGTATTAACTCCGACTAGCACTCACACTCGCACAGACTCACTAGAAAAAGATTCACTGTTAATAACATATTCTCATATTGCCCTCCATAAAAATAAAATTACCCTATATGGGGTGTGTGCTCCACGTTGGGAACCATGGGGCTAGAGGTTTATGAGGAAAGTTATATAGGTACTACTGAAGCTATAAACTCAATTGTTAGCATTGCATGGGGGAGAAAATGTAGGATTTTCATTATGGGAGATTTTAATCACAGAGAGATAGATTGGACAAATCTTGACCCGCACAATGTGGAGGATTCGTTTGGGGCAATATTCCTAGATTGTACACAAAGGAATTTCCTACACTAACATGTACTGGAACCAAAAAGGTCAAGGGGTGGAGATGAGACATCACTGCTCGAGCTAGCATTCATGAATAGTGTTGGATATTGAAAAACTTGAGTATGAACCACCACTTGGAAAATGTGACCACTGTGTTGTTTATGGAGCATGTCTTCGAAGATGTTTTGCCTGAAAGTAGAAACACTGAAAAGGAAACGAGGAGCAACTATCCAGAGAGATATTACAACAAAATAAAAGAGATTTTTGCAGTTGTTGACTTATGAACCTTTTTTAACTACAAACTAAACAAGATATGTGCAACATCTTTTGTGACGAAAATAGGAAGATGGTCACTTGTTTCATACCTTCCACAAAATAGGTGTTATTCAGTCCAGAGAAAAATTTTTCAATATTGAGTGTAAGAGAGGTGAGGAGTGGAGAAACAAATGCTGGAGTAGGTATAGGAGGAGAAAAAACATAAAAGCATGGCAGGCTTATTAAGGAGCAAAAAAAAAATATCACCTAATTAAAAGAAGTGAAATCATGAAAAGAATAATACCAGGAAGGCTAAAAAACAGATCCCAAACCTTTCCACAGCTTTTTCACAAGCAAACTGAAAGTCAAAGAACTGGTTTTAAATTTAAAGAGAGCTGATGAAGAGATTTACGAAGTATTGAACAAGGAGTTTCAGTCAGTATATACAACAGAAAATACCCCACACCCTCAAATTGCAGAGATATGAGATCATGGGCCGGTATCAGAGAACATCATTTTTTCCACCACAGATGTATGCAATGCGTTGATGGAGTTAGAAACCCATGAAGCTACTGGTTCTGATGGTATATCCCCTTACGTACTTGAGAAATGTGCTAAGCCAACATCATTGGTGCTATTCATCATATTTGAATAGGCTCTAGAATCTTGGGAGATAGTAAGGACATCATATGCTTTCTTAGCAAATGTAAGGGCAACCTTCAGTCACATGGACAAGGACTTATTCAGAAATATTTATGTAACCTATTTGAGGCCAAAGCTTGAATATGCAGCCCTCTAATGGAATCTACACTTGAAAAAGCACATAAATAAGCTGGAAAAAGTCCATAGACATACCACAAAACTAGTAGCAGATATACACAATCTCAGTTATGAGGAGAGGTTAAGGGTATTAGTCTTACCAGCACTCAAAACTAAAGGAATGAGAAGGATATGTTGACGGTTTTTCAACTTCTTCATGGTTTTGACCGAGTGGATAGGGATCGATATTGTGATATGGCTGGTTCTAGAACTAGAGGTCATAGTTTGAGGCTTTGTAAGAAAACTTCTTTGCAGGATGTAAGGAAATACTTTTTAAGTGTAAGAGTACTTGAGGATTGTAATTTGCTAAGCAAGGAGGTGGTTATTGCTAACTCAGTTCATAGTTTTGAGGACAGATAGGATTAGTATTATTGAGTTTAAAAATGGAACTGACCAGGAGACAGGGAGTCACGATCATATGTTTTTTTTCCTTAAGCACAATTAGGTAATTACGAAAAAGTATTCAAAGTGTTCATGGAGTTAGATTTCCAGAGAGCTACAGGTCCTGATGTTATATTCCCTTACATATTAAAGAAATGCGCTAAACCAAAATTGGTGATGCTATTCATCATATTTTAAAATTCGCTAGAATCTGGGGAGATTTAAAGATGCTGGAGACAAAGATTGTGGTACCTATCTTCAAAAAGGGAAGGAGGAATACAACTCTACACTATAGCCGTGTTTCTCTGACCACCATACTTTGCAAAGTTTTGGAAAAACTACAAAGAAAACACATCTCCCCTCACTCGGAATCCTTTAATTTTTTGTCAAAGAGACAACATGGCTTCTGAAAAGTCAAATCAACAGTAACATACTTATTATAATTTTATGATGAGGTAAGCTGGATCATACAGGAAAGAGAGGGCTGGACAGATTGCATATTCTTAGATATTCAGAATGCATTTGATGTGGTTCCACATAGGACTTATTAAAAATCTGCAAGGAATGGCGAGAATAGGTGAAAATGTCTTGGAATGGAAAGGGACAGAGGGTTAGAGTAAGACATTCAGTGTCTGAATGGAGAAGTGTTAGTAGTGGGTTTCCAGAAGGTTAGCTTTAGGGCCACATTTGTTCCTTGTATACGTAATTGACCTTACAGAGTCTGTAAATTCATTCTTAATTATGCTTGCAGATGATGAAAAGATTGTGAAGAAAGTAAGAGCCAAGATCAGTGGTAGAGAACTTCAGGAAGACCTAAATAATCTGCATGAGTGGTCAGAAGAGTGTCTAAAGAATACATTGCTTCAACATGTAAGATAATGAGAATGGGTACAAGTGCAAGAAGTCTCAAGCTTGGATACTCAATAGCAGGTGCAGAAATTCAGTAGACAGAAAATTAGAGAAATCTGAGAGTAAACATATTGAAAGATTTCTCTCCTGAAATGCATATAAATGGCATAGTAAAGACTGCATATGCCTTATTAGCAAATGTAAGGGTAGCCTAAAGATACATGGACAAGAAAATATTCAGAAATACAGTCATACCTCTAGTCACGAAATTAATCCTTTCCTAAACCCTGTTCGTGGGGTGATATGTTCATGGGGCTAGACAATTTTCCCCATTGGAATGCATTTCATTTAATTAATCCGTTCCTCATCACCATAAATATACATTTTGGAATTTGTTTATGAGTATAGAAATTAAAACACACTGTATTACTTGTGAAAGGAAAATTACATTAATAATAGAAAGGATTATATTCTAGTAAAATAAAATATGGTACAGTACTGTATTTACCTTTGGTTGATTGTTGCTGTCACACGTGGTTGGTGTTGGAGGAGGAGAAGAAGGACTATTTCTTTGAAGGAAAGGCCCCTTCCATGAAAACGTTAGGTAACTCTTCATATACAGGCGGTATTTCTGGTATTTTCTCTTTATATTCTCCTTTGGAAGGTGATTTTCTGACTAGTGGCACAAGAAAACGATCCAGAGAAATTTGTCTTTTTCTTTGCTGATAAATTATACTAAAGTGAGACATCACATTGTCATTTACAATGTTCACTATTCTATTGCTCACAGTTTTGTCTGGGTGATAATCCTCAATGAAAGCCTGCATCTCATTCCACTTGCTAAAAATACTTTAAATTTTTCACTCTAAATTTTTATCCTATCATCCCCCTCCTCTGATGACTGCTCCTCTTGAAGGGTCTTCACCTGTTCATGTTGCAACTCTGTTAGTTCTTTGGTGGTGAGTTCTTGTTTGCTATCCTCCACCAGCTCCTCCACATCCTCGTCATTGACCTCCAAGCCAATACTTTTGCCAATAGCCGCAATTTTGTTCACAATTTTTATAGCTAACTCTTGTTTGAAGCCCTCTAAGTCTCTATCAGCAACACAACCTGGCCAAAGGTTCCTCTAGGTGGAGTTAAGCGTGCGATATGAGACCTTCCATGCCTTGTCAATGAGGCCAATGCAGTAAAGGATATTAAAGTGGTCTTTCCGGAATTTACGAAGGATCATATCTGTGTCATTGGTGACCAGGAAACACCTGGCAAAAAGGCCCTTTACATAGAAATTCATAAAATTAGAAATTACTTGCTGGTCCATGGGTTAGAGGAGTGGTGTTGGGAGATAAAAATTTGACTTTTATGAAGTTGTATTGTGGAGCAAGGTCTTCTTCCAAACCTGGAGGATGGGAAGGAGCATTATCCATTATAGGGAGACAATTAAGACGCAAAACTTTTTCCTCAAGATATTTTTTCACAGCTGGCGTAAACACTTCAATTATCCATTATTGTGCTTAAAAGCGAGCAGATTTTCAGAGTGGTAAGCTAAAAGAGGCTTAATATTACAGTCCCTACTAGCATTGGCACACAATAAAAGTGTAAGCCTGTCTTTCATTGGTTTGTGGCCAGACAGTGACATCTCCTCTTGGGTTATAGAGGTTCTTTTAAGCATTTCTTCCAAAAGAGTCCGGTTTTGTCACAGTTAAAAACTTGTTGCAGGATCTAGCCTTCACTTTCTATAAATTTGGCGGATTCTTCCACGTATGCATCCGCTTCCTTTTGGTCGGAACTAGCCTCCTCTCCATGCCTAACAATGTTATGAATCCCAGTTCGTCGATGAAAGTTTTCAAACCAGCCTCTGCTGGCTTTAAATTTGTCAATTTTAACACCACTAGAACTCGTAGTGTTCGCTACTAAAATCATGGTGTATTTGGAAAGCCTTAGTGCATATTATGGCCTCACTAACACTATCTCCAGGCAGCTGTTTTTCATTTATCCAAACTAATAATAACTTTTCTATGTCCTCCATCAACTGTGACCTATTCTTTGTTAATTTAGTCACTCCTTTAGCTTTGTCAGCCGCCTCTTAGATCTTTATATTATTTAAGATAGCACATATGGCCGATTTTGCCATGTTATACTGTGTGGCGAGATAAAAAACATGAGCACCGTTTTCATGCTTTGATATTATTTCTTTTGTTTGTTTCCACTGTTATGCATCTAGGGTGTTTAATGCCACTTTCACTAATGCACTTCACTTTCTTAGGAAACATAATGAGGGCTAGTTTCAAGTAAAGGCAAAACAATGAAAATCTATAGAAAAAGAATATGAACAAATTGTGAGCAGAGCACGAACGAACTACACAGCACGGGCACCAATGCAGAATTGAGAGCAACCACATGATGGCTCGGGCAAATGGGAATGTGGTTGCCTGGGGGAACGTGCATGTGTATGCGTGTTCGGGACTCAAAGGTTTGTATGGGGGGCTATGCAAAATTTGCTTGTAAATAGTATTCATGGGGTGATTTGTCTCTGGAGGGGTGTTCGTGGGGCATGGGCGCTACTGTATTTATGTAACTTATGTGAGACCAAGGTTTGAATATGCAGCACACTTTTGGAATCTGCACTTGAAAAAACATATATATAAGCAGGAAAAAGTTCAAAGACAGGTCACGAACATGTTGCCAGAAGTATGCAATCTCAGTTATGAGGAGAGGCTGAGAAAATTAGACTTACCATCACTCAAAGCTAGAAGAACCAGGGGGTTATTGTGAACATGTTTGCAAATGATGCAAAGACTGTGAAATAAGTAAGAGACGAGAACAATGGTAGAGAATTTCAGAAAGATCTAAATAGTCTTTTTGAGTGGTCAGAATAATGGCTAATGAAATTCAGCCCTTCTAAATATAACGTAATGAGAATGGGTACAAGTGCAAGAAGGCTCAAGCTTGGATACTCAATAGCAGGAGCAGAACTTCAATAAACAGAAGATTAGAGAGATCTGAGGGTAATCATATTCGGAGATTTCTCTCCAGAAATGCATATAAATGGCATAGTAACGACTGCATATGCTTTCTTAGTAAATGTAAAAGTAGTCTTTAGACACATGGACAAGGAAATGCTCAGATCTATTTATGTAACTTATGTGAGGCCAAGGATTGAATATGCAGTCCACTTTTGGAAACCGCGCTTGACAAAGCATATAAATAAGCTGGGAAAAGTACTTCTGGTACTAGAAGTACGCAATCTCAGTTATGAAGAGAGGCTGAGGAAATTAGACTTACCATCACCCGAAGCTAGTAGAATGAGAGGGGATATAGTGACGGTTTTTAAATTTCCTCATGGATTTGACATAAGTGGATAGGGCTCGATATTTTGATATGGATGGCTCTAGAACTAGAGGTCGTAGTTTGAAGCTTCGTCTGAAAACTTCTTTGCAAGATGTAAGTACTTTTTTAGGGGAAGGATACTTGATGACTGGAATTCGCTAAGCGATGAGGCAGTTAATGCTTGCTCAGGTCATAATTTTAATGACAAGTATGATAAATAAATTGAGTACAAATATGGAACCGACCAGGAGACGGGAAGTTGTAAGTATAGGTCTCTTTCCCATAAGCACAAATAGGTAGTTACAATTAATTGCATACAGAGAGAGAGAGAGAGAGAGAGAGAGAGAGAGAGAGAGAGAGAGAGAGAGAGAGAGAGAGAGAGAGGTGAACAGTCTCTCAATATCTCCCCCTTTTTTCTTTTTTTTTACAGGAGGAAGAGCGAATAAATGCAATCACAGGTCTGGTGGTTTTAGGCGTTATAGCTTTTATAGTGCTATTTATTGTGGTCTTCATCGGTGCCGTCAAACTCCTTCACGTACGAAACAAGAAGAAGAAACGGTCCCATGAATTATTGGAGGGAGGATATCGGTATTACAGCTAATTTAGCTGTAACAGGAACTCTCTCTCTCTCTCTCTCTCTCTCTCTCTCTCTCTCTCTCTCTCTCTCTCTCTCTCTCTCTCTCTCTCTCTCTCTCTGTGTGTGTGTATATATATATATATATATATATATATATATATATATATATATATATATATATATATATATATATATATATATATATATATATATATATATATATATATATATATATATATATATATATATATATATATATATATATATATGCACGGTATGTGGATTCTGTCCAAGTGAGGTGTTGAGTGGCTTCTGTCTACCATAGGTCATTCTGTATATATATATATATATATATATATATATATATATATATATATATATATATATATATATATATATATATATATATATATATATATATATATATATATATATATATATATATATACACACACACACACGATATGTGGATTCTGTCCAGGTGAGGTGTTGAATGTCTTCTGTCTGCCATAGGTCATTTATATATATATATATATATATATATATATATATATATATATATATATATATATATATATATATATATATATATATATATATATATATATATATATATATAACATTTATTCTCGAAATGCGTGTGAATTTTATCAGGCTAATTCTCCGTAGAATAAGATTTGTGACTATAACAAGAGACAAAATTGTCTCCGAATTTTCCATCCTATTTCTTAAACTGTTTGTATCATCCCCTGCAATTCGTCTTAGAGAGCATCGCTGCAGAGGTTATCTCGCAAGAAATTCATCTTGCAAAATGGTTTTAAAGTGATAGAAGCACAGGAAAAGAGGAATGCAACAATTTTCCAAAATCACAAATCCATCATGGATGTGTTTCTTGCGAGATAACCTCTGCAACGATGCTTTCTAAGACGAACTGCAGAGGTTGATACAAACAGATTCAGAAATAGGAGAGCAAACCCAGAAACATAATTTTGTCTCTTATCAAAGTCACAAAGTCCTATTGTAAGGAGAATTAGAATATATATATACATATATATACATATATATATATATATATATATATATATATATATATATATATATATATATATATATATATATATATATATATATATATATATATATATATATATATATTATGAGTGTGACAGTGACAGGCAAGAAAATTGTCATTCATCCGGTCTGGACTCCAAGAAAACATTGAGAAAAGAAAAAGTAGCAGATTTAGGACAAGGCAGAAATAACAGAATAATAAACAAAAAGAAAAGAATAAGTTGAAAGAATAGTCGAGGGAATGAAGCTCTAACTTAGAGATAGGGCAGGATTATGGCCAGTGTTGTTTAATATGCATAATTATGAAATTAATATCCTATGTCAAATTTTTATATGAGTTAAAAAAATGACTAATCGCTAGATGGGTCAAAGTAAAACTTAACAGCATTCTCAGGTACCCTTTAACCTTTCCTAGGTACAATTATTTGGCATGAGCTTTTACCCTTCCTAGGAATTCTTCATCCAAAAATGTTCTCCTTGTTTATATAACAGTACCAGTGTACTAGGTTGCTTATTTCTTTGTCAAGGAAAGTTGTTTTCACAGTAATATTATTTTGATATAATAAAGATTTAAGTTCTTTGTTAATTGTAATTGTAAATAGTAACATAATATTTATTGTATGAATTGCATATGATATGTTTGCTGTAAATGTCTTCATTATCGTGTACGTGTGTTTATGAGCGTTGATTTGCAGAACTTTTGTCTGTTAAATGCTTTTTGATTGATGTACTCAATTGACGCCATAGTCCGCAATATATTAGTCAGACAACGACTTTATATAGTAAGGTTCTAAGTTTTTTCTATTAAATGATCTGTAAATTGTAAGATAAAATTTATTGCATAATTTGTATAAACTAAGTTGTATGTAATGCCTTCAGATTCATGTGGGTGACTTTGTGGCAAGATTTGCAAATATTTCGTGCTTTTTTTTTCAAAAATTGTTTAATGTTTCTTGACTTATGTACTTGACTGATGCAGTGGTGCGCAATAAATCAATCTAGCAACAACATACTCTTACTAGCTTTAGACTCAACTCTAAGGTACAGCAGGCCTCATAATCTCTTATCCCTGCAATCTGAGGGATGGCGTACTTTCCATTGTAAATACAGTTAAGACTGAGACTCCTTACTCAGTTCTTCATAGATCTTTTCATCTGTCTGGGTTATGTATTTGTCTGCCCTTTTCAACTTTCAAACTTGTTCGTTATCCATTAATTTTCCTCTGACAAAGCTGTGGAAAATTTGGAATTTGCATTAGCCTTCCTGGAAATATTCCTCTCATAATCCCTCTCTACTTCTCTTCTTGTACATAGGAAATCGTTTCTCACTTGTTTGTGAGTCTCCCAGGCATTTATGCTTTTTCTCCTCCTATGCCTATTCCAGCATTTGTCTCTCCACTCCGTGTCTCTCCTTCATTCCTTATTAAACCAATACTCTTTGGTATCAATAATTATCATTTGGGTGGATGGTGTGCAATACCTATCTTCTCATACAAAGATTTCGTACATCTTTTGTACAGAATTATTATTAACTAAGGTCCTATAGTCATTACCTTCAAAATTATCATTAATTTTGTTGTAAAGTCACATGGGATAGTTCTCCTCATATCCTTTTCAGTGCCTTTACTCTCAGGCATATTACACAATGATATACACCATCAACAACACAGTGGTCGTCACTTTTTCCAATGGGTGGCTCATACTCTATTTAGCCAATTTCCAACACATTATCTGTTAATACTAGAGTAAGCAATGATGGCTCATCTCCATCCCTGATCCTCGTTGGTTCCAGTATATATTAGTGCAGGAATTTTTCTTGTATACAATCTAGGAACCTTGCCCTAAAAGAAACCTCCTCATTTTGCTGGTCAAGACTAGTCCAAGCTCTCTCTCTCTCTCTCTCTCTCTCTCTCTCTCTCTCTCTCTCTCTCTCTCCTCTCTCTCTCTCTCTCTCTCTCTCTCTCTCTCTCTCTCTCTCTCTCTCTCTCTCTCTCTCTCTCTCTCTCTCTCTCTCTCTCTCTCTCTCTCTCTCTCTCTCTCTCTCTCTCTATGTTTTATCAATGTGTACACCTCCCTGTAAACTATGTTCTATTCTTGGTTTTGTATCCATTTGAAGAATTATTTGTATGAATTCATGTAATGTCTGACGCCTTGGCGCAATAAATTAATAAAATCTCTCTCTCTCTCTCTCTCTCTCTCTCTCTCTCTCTCTCTCTCTCTCCTCTCTCTCTCTCTCTCCTCTCTCTCTCTCTCTCTCTCTCTCTCTCTCTCTCTCTCTCTCTCTCTCTCTCTCTCTCTCTCTCTCTCAATTCTTGGTTTTGTATCCATTTGAAGCATTATTTGTATGAACACCTTGGCGCAATAAATTAATAAAATAAAATAAATTATCTCTCTCTCTCTCACACACACACACAACTAATGCTTCAAATGGATACAAAACCAAGAATAGAACATAGTTTACAGGGCAGGTGTACACATTGATAAAACATTGCTGCATACTAACACGCAACTCACAGTATGGCAGCACAGAGTACATTATATACAAAAGTAAAGCTCAGAGAAATATAGAATATACAAACAGAATTATACAGCAATGTACAGAAAATATATGTATAATTCAATATAATTAATGGCCACCAAAGTGAGGATAACGAGCAAGAATAACATCAAGGTTGTCATCATTAGGTAAAAATGAGCAGATCTGTATTAAGTTCTGACCTCGTGGTAAAACATCTCTCACTGTGGAGCATTGAAGACAATAGTGGTCAAGAGTGTTAGCATTAGGACGGTCGCATAATTTACAAGAGGTGTATTGTGGCATATCTAGAGTCTGGGAGACCTACCATAAAGGCCGATACCCCATTCTGAGCCGAGCACTAACTACATTGTTTTTCCGCAATGTAATTAGTGCTCGGCTCAGAATGGGGTATCGGCTTTTATGGCAGGTCTCCCAGACTCTAGATATGCCACAATACACCTCCTGTAAATTATGCGATCGTCCTAATGCTATCACTCTTGACCACTATTGTCGTCAGTGCCCCACAGTGAGAGATGTTTTACCACGAGGTCAGAACTTAATACAGATCTGCTCATTTTTAC
This sequence comes from Halocaridina rubra, assembly GCA_037179515.1. Taxonomy (NCBI): domain Eukaryota; kingdom Metazoa; phylum Arthropoda; class Malacostraca; order Decapoda; family Atyidae; genus Halocaridina; species Halocaridina rubra. Next base: position 128,187 of record JAXCGZ010015156.1, read on the forward strand.
TTAATGATGACAACCTTGATGTTATTCTTGCTCGTTATCCTCACTTTGGTGGCCATTAATTATATTGAATTATACATATATTTTCTGTATGTTGCTGTATAATTCTGTTTGTATATTCTATATTTCTCTGAGCTTTACTTTTGCATATAATGTACTCTTTGCTGCCATACTGTGAGTTGTGTGTTAGTATGCAGCAATGTTTTATCAATGTGTACACCTCCCTGTAAACTATGTTCTATTCTTGGTTTTGTATCCATTTGAAGCATTATTTGTATGAATTCATGTAATGTCTGACGCCTTGGCGCAATAAATTAATAAAAATAAAATAAAATCTCTCTCTCTCTCTGATTTAAATTCCCTATAATCAATATCCTATTCTTTCTCACTGCTGCAGTGTTTACAATTGAGTTTATAACTTAAAGAGTCCTTATTATGTTCCTCAAGAATCTCTAGTCTCTGTTGATTCATTGGCGGGTTATATACAATAGCTATATTAATGCTCCTTGAACCTATATTTATCCAAGTAATGAGATACTCCTTAAAATCACTTTCTATAGCAAATATTTTGCTTCTTCAACCTGAATCCTTTCACTTATAAGCAATGCTATCTCTCCTGCAGTCCTCTCAGATTATTCAACCCTTTTATTTTGAAACCCTTAGAGAATCTGTGGCACTGTTTATATCCTCACTTAATTTAGTCTCTGTATCTGCTACACTATCTGCCTCACTTGTATGCAGTCCTTTATTTCTACTGCCTTACCAGCTACCCCATTAGCATATGTGTACAGCAATCTTATTCATGCTATGTCCCCTGATTTCCTAGCTCTTTCCTCATCACTCCTTTTACTGGATGAACCCTGAAGCAACAATTTCTCCTTTCTATCTCATTTCTTCCCTCATTTAACCATTCAGCTTCTTGTAACCAGTTATTAACCCTTTCCATCTCTCCCTGTGTTTTATATGGTCGAACAAATACTGTTCTGAATTCTTGAAAGTTTTTTAAGCTTTTGCCTTCATCAGTTATTCTTTACCCACGTCCACTCTCTCAAAAGTTACATTCATTATTTACTAATTCCATGACTGTTTACAATATTCTTTGGACCACATACTAATGCAAGGATCCTTAACAGGTCTAAAAACTCTAGCTCTTTTATGTTAATGGTTATCCTGCCATGTTGACTTTTGATATTCACTTATGCCCGAGACTAGCACTGACTTCTCTTTATCATGTGCCTATTTCATCAGTGAGTTCGCTCTTTCAATCACAATATCTTTTATTTATTCTATTACTTTTTTCAGTTTACAATCTTTTTGCTCACATGAAAGTCTGCCCACTAGTCGTTTCATGAGGTAAGCCGAATCTTACAAGAAAGAGAGGGCCGGGCAGATTGCATATTCCTAGACTTCCAGAAAGCATTTGACACTGTTCCACTTGGGAGACTTATTAGGAAGCTGCAAGCAATGACGAGAATAGGTGGATATGTCTTGGTTTGGATAAAAACTTACTTAGAAGGAAGGGAACAGAGGGTTAGAGTAAGACACTCAGTGTCTGAATGGAGAAGAGTTAGTAGTGGAGTTCTACAGGGTTCAGTTTTAGGGCCACTTTTGTTCCTTGTATATGTACATGACCTACCAGAGTCTGTAAATTCATTCATGAATATGTTTGCAGATGATGCAAAGATTGTGAAGAAAGTAGGAAACGAGAACAATGGTGGAGAACTTCAGGAAGATCTAAATAGTCTGCATGAGTGGTCAGAAAAGTGGCAAATGAAATTCAATACTACAAAATGTAAGGTAATGATAATGGGTACAAGTGCAAGAAGGCCCAAGCTTGACTACGCGGCGGCTGGAGTACAACTTCAAAAGACAGAAATTGAGAGAAATCTAGGAGTAAACATACTGGCAGAGTTGTCTCCAGAAATATTTATAAATGGCATAGTAAGGGCAGCATATGCCTTCTTATCAAATGTAAGGGTAGAATTCAGGCACATGGAAAAGGAAATGTTCAGAAATATTTATGTAACCTATGTGAGGCCGAAACTTGAATATGCAGCCCCCTTTTGGAATCCGCACTTAAAAAAGCACATAGCTAAGCTTGAAAAAGTTCAAAGACATGCCATGAAACTGGTGCCAGAAATACGCAATCTCAGTTATGATGAGAGGCTGAGGGAATTAGACTTACCATCACTCGAAGCTAGAAGATTGAGGGGGATATGGTGACAGTCTTTAAATTCCTTCATGGTTATGATAGAGTGGATAGGGATCGATATTTTGATATGGCTGGCTCTAGAACTAGAGATTATAGTTTGAAGCTTCGTAAGAAAACTTCCTTGCAGGATGTAAGGAAATACTTTTTCAGTGTAAGAGTAGTTGATAATTGGAATTCGCTAAGCGAGGAGGTAGTTAATGCTATCTCAATCCATAGTTTTAAGGACAGGTATGATAAGTATCACTAAGTATAAAATGGAACCGATGAGGAGACGGGAAGATACGAGCTTTGGGCTCTTTCCCGTAAACACCATTAGGTAATCACCTAAATGTAAACTTTGTTAGTGATGACTATTTAAAACCTATAATAATGATGATAGCACTAAAACTTGCGAGAAATTAGATTATATTGCTAATTGTAAAAAACATACAGCAAGCAATTAAAAAATAAAAACATTAATAACTGAAAAAAAATACATCATATTTATAATCGTAAAAGAAATACGGAGAGCAAAATTCATGGAATTAAAATGGTTAACTGCTTACTGGTCCATTAAGATATGAATAGGCTTTCATAGTTGGAATGAGGATCTCTCACCTCAAAGACTGAAAAGTTTACTTAGCTACTCTTTATAATGTCTCTTTTAGATATTTCGATTTTTTATCAGGAAGTGAGTAAATCCCATGGCTATCCTCATTTACGATACCTAAAATGCAAGTTTCGAACTTTCTTATTACAATTTTGGAAGAGTTTTAGTATTGACCGCTCTATCAACAAAAACAGGGTTGTTATTACCTTATCAAAATAGCCTTACTTTCCCTCACATTGACTTCTAGTTTAGTAGTTGTACTTATGAAGAAAAAAAAACCTGATAATTGAAAATAATCTTTTGGCCCTCCGTTTTCAATTAAACACTTTTAAGTGCTATAAAAGGCAAGGCTCCCCGGCTATATAAAATCGTGAGAAACGGTATATAAGGGTGTGGCCAAAAATCTGGAGTCAACAGGATATTCAGCCTATCCCAAAACCCAAAGACCCAACGAATTCACGTCCCATATCGCTACTAAGCTGTTTAGAAAAAGCAGCAGAAAAAATGGTACTTAAAAGATTAAAATTCAAAATAGGCCCCTTACACCCTCACTTGTATGCCTACAGAGATAATGTAGGCACCACACAGTGCATTATGGATGTCCTCAGCTGCATAAACAACAAGGCTGCAGTTGTAGTCTTCTTAGATCTTGAGAAGGCTTTTGAACTGGCTAATCCAGCAGCCATCCTGAGCTCCCTAGCAAAAAAGGGAGTTAAGGGACATCTACTAAGTTGGGTCTCAAACCATGTCAGAAACAGAGAGGCTAGAGTAAAATTCCAAAGGCATCTATCAACTTACAAGAAATTAGAAAATGGTACCCCACAAGGAGGCATCCTCAGTCCACTGCTTTTCAATGTACTGATGGAGAACTTCTTTCAACTTCAACTACCCCAAGGAGTAGACATCTTCATCTATGCCGACGATGTAGTCTTTATCAGCAGAGGAGGCAATAGATTAGCCAGCGCTCAAAAAGCAGTAGACCTATTCCATCAGAAAAGCAAGGAGCTGGGACTCAAAATCAACGGAAACAAAACAAAAGCTATGGCCGTAAACACTCCAGTACCACTAGCCCCGATCACCCTAGCCAATGGAAACATAGAGTGGGTGGATACATTCATGTATCTAGGAGTTTACATAGACAGGCATCTCACCTTCAAACCTCAGATCACATATCTCAGAGAAAGAGCTCACAGCAGACTAACCCCTATGAGATATATGACATCTCTCCAAGAAGGAGCAGGTATTCAGGTCCTAAGGAAATTTTATACAACCACCATTAGATCCCTGATTACCTACAGCGCCCCAACCCTAGCCAACCTCAATGCACAACAAATCTCCACCATTGAAGTGATCCAGAACAACGCCATGCGTTACATGCTGGGGGCTCCTATGTGGACCAGGATATGCAACCTACAAATGGAAACAAATCTACCTCCCTTTTATAGCTGGATAAACGTTTCCAACACCAACTCCATAACAAAGGCTCTGCTGTCCGAAAGGAAATCCCACACGCAAAAAAGGCCGAAAGATGCCCTCAACAAACATCCTGACCTCCCTATCCCAAACAGCTATGCCGGCCACCTTCTGAAAAGTATTCACAAATGCAACATGGCATCTGAACTGGCAAGAATAAACTTAGACAAGCCCTGCACCAACTACAAGCCGCTAGTCCCATGGAGAGCACACCCTGCAAAATTCAACACCACTAGTCTCCCTGACAGTAAGAAAGCCTGTTCAAAGATACAACTGCATGAAGCAGCTCTAGCTGCCATCGCTGAAACCAACCAAGCAGAAGGCATCTCCTACTACACAGATGGTACTGTCAATGCTGGTATCCCTGCAACTGGAGCGGCAGTCTACTCGGAGAGTTTTACAGCTTCCTGGAGACTTTCAGACTCCTGCTCCACTTTGCAAACTGAGTTATTTGCCATCAAAATAGCTCTGCACAACTCAATTGAAAAAGGACAAGGACCTGTTACCATACACACTGACTCACTCTCCTCTGTCCAAGCACTACAGCAGCAGAAGTTCAAAGAAAACATCAACCTAATCAGCACGGTCCAAACACTGCTAGTGCAACATCAAGAACAAAGAAGACCGGTAACCATCAACTGGATACCCAGCCATATCAACATCCCTGGAAATGACAAGGCAGATCAACTTGCCAAGGATGCCGTCTTATGCCACAGCATACAGCACTCTATACAACCCAGTCTTCAACAATACAAATAAAAAACCAAGCAGGCACTACAGAGATCAAAGCAAGAAAACCACAACTACTGGGTCAACAAAAGATCCTACTCTGCCACATGGTACAGGGAAGCAACAAAACTTGAGCCCTCACCGGTATCCAATTACACCCCAAGGAGTCTGGCTGTCACGATAGCTAGACTCAGGCTAGGCTACAAATGCTGCTGGGAAATTATTGAGAACCCCAGAAAAGAGTGTGCACACTGTCGCAAGGCAACTGATAAGGCCCTGCTGCATTATCTTTTAGAATGTCCAAAGACAAACAGCTTAAGGAACGGATTAAACATGGAACCACAACACCCCAATGCGACAGTTCATGCAGCCAAAATTGTTAAGGAAATACTTGACAACATAGACACACATCTCACCACCTTGGAAACTTTCGAACCGCCAAGGTGATAAAACAAACCAAGAGGTATAACCTCTAACCTACGGGCCATTCTTTGAACAAGGGCCCATGCCAACACAAGGTTGGCTTTAACCTCAAACAACAACAACAACAACAGTATATATTAAATACTTCAATCCATACGTGCTTTGTTCATCTTTTTGGCTCTGAACTCCAGATTAATGAGCAGATGTGGGTCGATACAGTTAAACACGTCGGACCTTCATGCTTTATCCTCAGCACCCTAATACAGTCCCCTATGCACATAATCAAGAGGTGAATAAACCAAAACAATAACAATGAATGATATGAACACAAATGAGGATCAATATAAGCACAAATACGGTACAATCTCTTAATCAAATATAATAATAAAGTATTTAATGCACTACATCCCTCCTTTTTCAGAATCATTCTATCGAATGAACCAATTTTGTTAGAATCATTTATACCTTAAATCATTATGCAAAATTATTTAAAAATAAACCTTTGTTTTTCATGTAACATAATCTTTAAGATATGCAGGAGGATATAAACTCTTCTTTTTGGCCTAATTTCAACTTCATTACTACTGACATCCTTATCATTTGTATTTGTATTTCCTGGAATACAGTCATCATTTTCAACATTTGAATTATCCAAGTCTTTATGCACAGTATTTGAGTTACTAGTCTCTATATTCACCAAATTTAGTATCTTTGTAAATCATTACAATAGCTGATCTTATTCTCATCACTTCCAAAATGTGATTTACATTCTTCGTCTCTACACCATCACCATCTTCAATTTGCACATTATTACTTTTTTCTCAACAAAAATGTATAGTGCATTACTAAGTTTGGTAGACATCTTATGCTCTACTTTTCTGTTGAAATAATACAATGTGATCGTTCTTTTCGTGAAACCTTTTGCCATAATACGGTTCACCTTTTCTGTGTATAAGGTATCCCTTTACCCTAATTTATCCTCACATAAACTTTGATCAATACAAAATATGGCAACTTCTTTTTTCATTTTTCTGCCATGCAAAAGTTTTGCAGGACTAGTATTTCTAACACTATGTTCAGTACTTCTATAATCTTTGAGAAATGTATTCAATTCATTCTGCCAGTCTTTTTCTGTTCTACAATAGCACCTTAAGTAATTGTCAACAGCTACCAAAGGATTTTTGCCACCTGGAAATGGGCCACAAAGATCAACTTTTAAATGTTGCTAAGGCCTGTCTGGTAAAGATGTAGGTTTTATTACTAGTACATATTAACAAGCATGGTTTGCAAGCTTTTACAAATTTTTCAGCCTCTTGGTCGATACCAAGTCACCGAATTTTCTCTCTTTACCTAACTTTATATATTAAAATACCCTCATGAGCTAATTCAAGAATTCCGGTTCTCAGAGGTTTAGGAATAACATTTCTGTGTCCCGTTAACAGTAAACAACCAATATTGGTGATTTGACTACAAACAGTCTTATATTCAGGAAGATCTGACCAGTCAAAAGGTTTAATAGTTTTAAGAACATCACACATCTCAGTATCAGTACCTGAACACTATTTAATCTCTAGAGTAATCAAGGCTCCTGGAGTGGCATTTCTGGCTACAAAGTATATATATTCTTCAACCACATTCATCTTTGGAACATCTGCCAAAGGTGATCTAGGTAATACATTAGCGACATTATGCTTTTCTGACATGTATTTTACTCTGATTTTAAATGGTTAGAGTCTTAACCCTATTAGTGCCAAGCCTCAGGAATTTTCTGTACTGATGGTACTATGATCATTGAAATAATATTGACCATCATTAATGATAATAAGTGATACACATTCTGATTGATGTGGAAAATAAAGACATTTGCGTCACTGAGTGAGAAGTGCTGCCTGTGGAGGACAGACTCCCCGATATGAAACGATATACAATGGGGTAGTATGGGGATGGAAATTAGTGACGGCATCGAGTGAACTCTCTTAGCCCTATGAAGGGTGTCGCCACTGGAGAGGGGCAGAATAGGATGGACAGGATTGGGAAGGAAAGCTAGAAAATGAAATAAAGGGTCAAACCCTCGTGCTAAGATGCGTTTATAAAGGTGAGAGTGAACAAGGGTAGATCGCTCTCAAAAGTTCTGTAGTTTCTTTCATGAAGGGAAATGGTATATCATAAATGAGTGGTAGTAGGAGAAGTTAAGACTAATAGTGACAACAGTATTAGTAGTTAGAATTTATTGGCATATTGAAAAATATTGTATCCTGAAGAAGTGGTAGTAGAGGAGTATAAGAATTCACATCTACTCATATATATACATGTATATGTATATACATACATATATATATATATATATATATATATATATATATATATATATATATATATATATATATATATATATATATATATATATATATATATATATATATATATTGCAGCTTGGAATGTCCAGATAAAAGAAAACATCAAACAGTTTAGAAAAGAGTTTCAGGAGAAGAATATGTAATATGATGCCATAAAAACTTCCCTTACAGATGCACTAAAGGGGAATGTGGAAGTAAAAAGAGGCTATGAGGGTGGTGGCACTGCAAAACTATAAAGAAACAGTAATAGAAAGAATGAAAGACATTGTGATAGAAAGGGCTAATCCACTGATTAAACATGCACTTGGTAAAGAGAAGACCGTGATAATCTCAGGCATAAGTGAATCCCAGGAGACAACATGGCAGGAGAGACTTGAAAAAAATAAAGCTAGGATTATAGACTTTATAAGGAAGTTTTGAGTATTATGTGGTCCAGAGGATATTGTAAACATTCACCAACTAGGTAAATATTCTGGGGAGGAAAAGCAAAGACCAACAAAGTAACCATTGAGAGAGGGGACACATGTTGAGAATTATTGATGAGGAAAAAAGCCTAAAGGACTTTCAAGAATTCAACGCAGTGTTCATTAGACCATACAGAACACAGGAAGAAATGGAAAGGATCAAAAACTTGTTGCAAGTGGGTAGAAGTTAAATGAGGAAAGAAATGAAGAAGATAAGAGAAATTTTTCTTTCAGAGTTCTTACAGACGAAGATAAGGAAAGAAGATCAGGAGATGGAACCTCATCGAGACTGCTGTACACAAATACTGATAGGATAGCTGGTAAAGCAGTAGAATTAAAAGATAGGATTCACAAAAGTAAGGCAGATTTAGTAGCAGTTACAGAGACTGAGTTAAGTGAGGACATAAACAGAGTCACAGCTTTTCCTAAGGGCTTCAGAATATAAAGGGTTAAAAAATCTGAAAGGACTGGTGGAGGGATAGCACTGCTCATAAGGGAAAGGTTTCAGGTTGAAGAAATAAACTTTGCTATAGAAAGTGAGTTCAAGGAATTTCTTGTTACTCGCATAAATACTGGGTCAGAGAGCATCATAATAACTTGTATATAACTCACCATGGAACCAACATAGGTTAGAAGTTTATTGGGAAAAGCATATAGGTACTGTTGAAGTCATAAACTCAGTTGTTAACATTGCACAGGAGAGAAAACGTAAGATTTTGATAATGCAATCTACCTTGGCTGTTTCCCCCTTTAATTGGGGGGTAGACGACATCAAGAAAGGAAAATAAATAGGGGGATTACTTTGCTCTATGGGCAGTGACGAGGGAGCTAGCGACCGTTCAGATGGCACTGCTGGAGTGCCACACAGGAAGAAATGGAAAGATCAAAAACTTGTTGGAAGAGGCTAGAAGGTTAAATGAGGAAAGAAATGAAGAAGAGAAGAAAAATTTTCATTTCAGAGTTCTTCCAGACAAAGGGGAGATAAAGAAGATAATGACAGAAGATCAGGGGATGGGGCCTCATTAAGATTGTTATACACAAATGCTGATGGATTAGCTGGTAAGGCTGTAGAATTAAAAGATAGGATTTACAACAGTAAGGCAGATATAGTAGCAGTCACAGAGACTAAACTGAGTGAGGATATAAACAGTGTCACAGTTTTTCCTAAGGGCTTCAGAATATTAAAGGTTGAAAGATCTGAGAGAACTGGTGGAGGGATAGCACTGCTCATAAGTGAAAGCATTCAGGTTGAAGAAATAAACTTAGCTATAGAAAGTGAGTTCAAGGAATTTCTTGTTGCGCACATAAATACTGGGTCAGAGAGCATTAAAATAACTGTTGTATATAATCCACAAAGGAACCAACATAGGCTAGAAGTTTATGAGGAAAGTCATATTGGTACTATTGAAGTCATAAACTCAGTTGTTAACATGGCACGGGAGAGGAAATGTAGGATTTTGATTATGAGAGTCTATAATCATAAAGAGATAGATTGAATAAATCTTGACCCACACAGTGATGAGGACTCATTCGGGGCAAGACTCCTAGATTGCGTCCAAGGGAATTTCCTACATCAACATGTAAAGGAACCAACGAGGGCCATGGGTGGGGATGAGCCATCACTACTTGATCTAGTATTCACAGATAACTTGTTGGATATTGGAAAAATTGAGAATGAGCCAGCAATTGGAAAGAGTTACCACTGTGTGATGTTAATGGAGTATATCATTGAAGATATTCTGCCTGAAAGTAGAGGCACTAAGAACATGAGGAGGAACTATCCGAAAGGAGATTACATCAAAATGAATGAACCTTTTGCAGATATTGACTGCAGAGCCTTATTTTACAGCAAATCTGTACAAGAAATGTACAACAGCTTTTTTGAAAAATATGGGAAGATAGTAGATTGCTGCATACCCGTCAACAAAGTAGGTGTAATTCATGCCAAAGAGAATTGGTTCGAGAATGAGTGCAAAAGAGCTAAGGAGTGGAGAGACAAATGCTGGAAAAGATATAGGAGGAGAATAAACATAAATGCCTGGCAAACCTACAATAGAGCAAGAAATGATTACCTAGGTAAAAGAAGAGAGGCAGTGAGAGACTATGAAAGGAACATCACCAGGAAGGCTAAAGAAACTCCCAAGCTTTTCCACAGCTTTGTCAGAGGAAAATTTAAGGTAAAACAACAGGTTTTAAGGATTAAGAGAGTGGATGGAAGCATCACTGAGACTGATGAAGAGATCTGCAAAGTACTGAACAAGGAGTTTCAGTCAGTATTTACAGTAGAAAATACCCCACCCCCTCTGAGTGCAGAGATAAAAGCTCACGGGCCGGTATTAGAGAACATTAACTTTTCACCACAAAGGTATGCAAAGCACTGATGGAGTTAGATATCCATAAGGCTACAGGTCCTGATGATATATCCTCTCATGTACTTAAAAAATGCACAAACTCAGTATCAGTGGCACCAAGTATCATATTTAAAAAGTCACTGGAGTAAGGGGAGATTCCAAGATGCTGGAAACAAGCAAACGTGATACCTATCTTCAAAAAGGGAAGGGGGAATACAGCTCTAAACTATAGACCAGTTTCCTTGACCAGCATAGATTGCAAAGTTATGGAGAAACTACTAAGCAAACAAATCACCCTACACTTGGAATATTTCAACTTTTTGTAAGTGAGACAACATGGCTTCAGAGAAGGTAGATCAACAGTAACAAACTTAGAATTTTATGCTGAGGTAAGCCGAATCTTACAGGAAAGAGAGGGCTGGTCAGATTGCATATTCCTAGACATCCAGAAAGTATTTGACACTGTCCCACACATGAGACTTATTAGGAAGCTGCTAGCAATGGCTAGAATAGGTGGAATTCTCTTGGAATGGATAAAAACTTGCTTAGAAGGAAGGGAACAGAGGGCTAGAGTAAGACACTCAGTGTCTGAATGGAGAAGAGTTAGTAGTGGAATTCCACAGGGTTCAGTTTTAGGGCCACTTTTTTTCCTTGTATACGTAAATGACCTACCAGAGTCTGTAAATTCATTCATAAATATGTTTGCAGATGATGCAAAGATTGTGAAGAAAGTAGGAAACGAGAACAATGGTAGAGAACTTCATGAAAATCTTAATAGTCTCCATGAGTGGTCAGAAAAATCGCTAAGGCTATTCAATACTTCAAAATGTAAGAAAATGAGAATAGGTACAAGTGCAAGAAAGCCCAAGCTTCACTACTCGGTTTCAGGAGTACAACTTCAAGAGACAGAAACAGAGATAGATCTGGGAGTAAACATACTGGCAGATTTGTCTCCAGATATGCATATAAATGGCATAGTAAGGGCAGCATTTGCTTTCTTATCAAATGGAAGGGTAGCCTTCAGGCACATGGACAAGGAAATGTCAGAAATATATATGTAACCTATGTGAGCCCGAAACTTGAATATGCAGCCCCCTTTTGGAATCCGCACTTGAAAAAGCACATAGCTAAGTTTGAAAAAGTTCAAAGACATGCCACGAAACTGGTGCCAGATATACGTAATCTCAGTTATGATGAGAGGCTGAGGGAATTAAGCTTACCATCACTCGAAGCTAGAAGATTGAGAGGGTATATGGTGACAGTCTTTAAATTCCTTCATGGTTATGACTGAGTGGATAGGGATCGATATTTTGATATGGCTGGCTCTAGAACTAGAGGTCATAGTTTGAATCTTTGTACTTTTTCAATGTAAGAGTAGTTGATAAATGGAATTCGGTAGGCGAGGAGCTAGTTAATACTATCTCAATCCATAGCTTTAAGGAAAGGTATCACTAAGTACAAAATGGAACTGATCAGGAGATGGGAAGATACGAGCTTTGGGCTCTTTCCCGTAAGCATAAAAAGATAATCACAATTAGATAATCGCACACACACACACTCCAGAAAGCATTTGACACTGTTCCACATGGGAGATTTATTAGGAAGCAGCAGGCAATGGCTAGAATAGGTGGAAATGTCTTGGAATGGATAAAAACTTACTTAGAAGGAACGGAACAGAGGGTTAGAGTAAGACACTCAGTGTCTGAATGGAGAAGAGTTAGTAGTGGAGTTAAACAGGGTTCAGTTTTAGGGCCACTTTTGTTCCTTGTATATGTAAATGACCTACCAGAGTCTGTAAATTCATTCATGAATATGTTAGCAGATGATACAAAGATTGTGAAGAAAGTAGGAAACGAGAACAATGGTAGAGAACTTCAGGAAGATCTAAATAGTCTGCATGAGTGGTCAGAATATTGGCTAATGAATTCAGTACTTCAAAATGTAAGGTAATGAGAATAGGTACAAGTGCAAGAAAGCCCAAGCTTCACTACTTGGTGGCTGGAGTACAACTTCAAGAGACAGAAAATGAAAGAGATCTAGGAGTACACATACTGGCAGATTTGTCTTCAGAAATACATATAAATGGCATAGTAAGGGCAGAAAATGTCTTCTTATCAAATGTAAGGGTAGCCTTCAGGCACATGGACAAGGAAATGTTCAGAAATATTTATGTAACCTATGTGAGGCCAAAACTTGAATATGCAGCACCCTTTTTGGAATCCGCAATTGGAAAAGCACATAGCTAAGCTTGAAAAAATTCAAAGACATGCCACGAAACTGGTGCCAGAAATACGAATCTCAGTTATGATGAGAGGCTGATTGCATTAGACTTACCATCACTCGAAGCTAGAAGATTGAGAGGGGATATGGTGACATTCTTTAAATTCCTTCATGGTTATGATAGAGTGGATAGGGATCGATATTTTGATATGGCTGGCTCTAGAACTAGAGATTATAGTTTGAAGCTTCGTAAGAAAACTTCTTTGCAGGATGAAAGGAAATACATTTTCAGTGTAAGAGTAGTTGATAATTGTAATTCGCTAAGCGAGGAGGTAGTTAATGCTATCTCAATACATAGTTTTAAGGACAGGTATGATAAGTATCACTAAGTACAAAATGGAACCTATCAGGAGACGAGAAGATACGAGCTTTGGGCTCTTTCCCGTAAACACAATTAGGTAATCACACTTTATATATATATATATATATATATATATATATATATATATATATATATATATATATATATATATATATATATATATATATATATATATATATATATAAAACCACGAAAATATATATATAAAAATTACTTATTAATTTCCTAACCTAAACTGGTCACGTTCTCAAAGTACAAACCGATTTATACTTTGAGAAGGTGACCAGTTCAGGTCACGAAATTATAAGTACTTTATATATATATATATATATATATATATATATATATATATATATATATATATATATATATATATATATATATATATATATTTTCGTGGCAATATGGTAGCGTCTGCGACTCTAAGGCGGCAGGTCGAGGGTTCGCGCCCCGTCACGGACTGAGGTTAGTAAGGGCATACACTCAGAGTAACGATCACATCTGCCAAAACAACTCCTTCGTAAGAAGGCAACCGTACTAGCCCTTAGTGGAAAAGGGAGTTCGTGACGTAAAACCGAATCATCATCATATATTTACGTTGTTTTATTTAATGGGTTTTTCCTACGATTTTGGACTGTATGTTAACTGTTCAGTGTTATAACATATATATATATATATATATATATATATATATATATATATATATATATATATATATATATATATATATATATATATATATATATATATATATATATATATATATATATATATATATATATATATATATATATATATATATATATATATATATATATATATATATATATATATATATATATATATATATATATATATATATATATATATATATATATATATATATATATATATATATATATATATATATATATATATATATATATATATATATATATATATATATATATATATATATATATATATATATATATATATATATATATATATATATATATATATATATATATATATATATATATATATATATATATATATATATATATATATATATATATATATATATATATATATATATATATATATATATATATATATATATATATATATATATATA